>JAQZBX010081010.1:0-13733 GCA_029593785.1 Cabassous unicinctus | reverse complement strand
GGAAGCGAACCCGGGGCCTCCCATATGGTAAACGGGAGCTCTATCCATTGAGCCACACCTGCTTCCTCATTGTAGTTTTAATTCACATTTCTTTAATGGCTAATGATGTTGAGCATCTTTTCATATACTTATTGGCCCCTTGACTATCAGCTTTGGAGAAATGTCTATTCAAACAAATCCTTTGTATATTCTGTATATTAAGCCCTTATCAGATATATGGGTTCCAAGTATTTTTTTCCCATTCTGTAGGTTGTCTTTTCTGCAAAGACCTTTTTCTTTTCTTTCTTTCTTTCTTTTTTTTTTTTGCCAGTAAGTTGTACCATTCACAGGTTTCAGAGACTAGCTAATGGATATCTTTTGAAGGGTCATTTTTCAGCCTACCACACTTAGTCAATACCTAGGCATGGGTTTGCTAGGTCATACTATAAGTATATGTTTCATTTTATAAGAAACTGCCAAACTTTTGCAGAATGGCTGTCATTTTATATTCCTACCAACATCCTCACATGCCAGCATTCATAGTATCCTTGCCAGAACTTGGTATTGTCAATATTTTTTATTTTAGTCATCCTGATGAGTGTATAGTAGCATTTCATCATGGTTTCAATTTTTCATCTCTGATGGCTAGTGATGTTGAGCATCTTTTCATGTGAAAACTTCATACCTTTTAAATTTACTATTTTTATTACTTTAATAAGTATGAGGAATAGAAGTGTGAACTAAAGCATAATTAAAAGAAATAGGAATATTGCTCTCTTAGATCAGAATCTTGCCTAACTGCTTTGGTGTACAACATAATATAGTAACACATTACAAATTACTTTCATTCAATTTTATCTTGTCTATTAAATTTCTTTATAATGTAAAGTCTTTTCTGAGTGGATGATATACATGAGTGGATGATATGCTTGATTATAATATAAGATGATTGCTATATGATTTTTTGATGAATAATAAAAAATCTAAATCATGTTTATTTTCTACCAAGTTATCTTTTGAAATGACAAAATCTTTAACAAGCCCCATCCCCCCATGACCCCAAGCATGAAATAGGCTTGTCTTTTTGCTGCAATCAAGCTATAGTTCAAACTGGTTTAATATTGCCATGATCACGTTTAGGGGCCTTTAATCATCTTTTATACTAGATTTTAAGCACTAACCTTATATTTTCTCTTGGAGTAGTTCTCTGTAGCAATAAATTGTGTGAAATTATTTTTTGGTCCATTATTAAGTCCAACATTATAGCTTATGTTGCTTGATTTCTTGTAGATTTATCATAGGGAACTAAATGAATGCTGGTGGCCATTATCTGAGAATTAAAAATCTTTGTTCAGAAAGGTATGGCAGAGTAGAATAAGTGAAATGATGCTAAATCAGTGACATGTCTTTATAGTATTGTGTTACTCTAACTGTGATCCTTTTTTATTTATTTATTATTTTTATTTATTTATTTATTTTAACTGTGATCCTTTTACAATGGCATTTTGTGTTTAATATAAATAAATAGTACCAAGTTTTAAACCCTGGAAATTGAAGAGCCCATTATTTAACTTTAAAATTGCCATGTTTCAAAAAACAGGATTATATGACATTTTGTCACTAATGTACTAGAACATACCACTTCTTAAGATTATAGGGATATACATTTCTGATCTGCTAGTTTTCTGTCAACTGTATAGACTTTAGAATATGTTGACTTGATCAAATATTTACTGTTTGTAAATATTTGCCTCTAGTTCTGGTCCTCCTACTTACCAGCCATGTGACCTTGGAGAACTCACCTAGCTGGTAGGGTAAAACTGAGCCCCAGTTCCCTCATCTGTCAAATTGGGACAGTGATGTAGTTAGTCTTTTCTTGCTCCCTCCCAGAGTGGTGGGAGACTGAGATGAGCTGATATCTTTGAAAGAGCTTTGCAAACTATAAAATGCTTTTTTAATGTATGGAATTATTATTATTTCATGAAATTGTTAATCTTTCATAATTTGAGATCTATATTCTAATGCTAAGGCTTATAGAAGATCTTGTCACCTACTTAAAAAATATGACCAAGTAAAATTAGATACTTAGAGATTGGCAGATGAAAACTTTTTCATTACTGACTTCAATTTATTTCTTCCAAGTTTGACAGTAAAATGGTAGGGGTAAATGTAAAATGGCAAAACATCCTATCCATAACATGTTTCTTTCTTTTTTTAAAAAAAAAACAAAAAACCACAACTACATTTTTGGAGGGGTTGGGGTGATTGGGGTGGTGGTGGTGGAGGAGGAGTTTGATAGAATAGGGAAGAGGTTTTAAACTTTGTTGAAAATGTATTTATAAAGATGTTTAAGGATACATAAATGGAACCATTCTGTACATGTCTTTTTGAAACTTGCTTTTTTCATTCAACATTATTTTTAAGATTTATCTGTGTTGATGCATATAGATCTAGGTCCTTATTTTAACAGCTATATAGTACTACATTTTATGATTAAACCATAGTTAACCATTCTCCTATTTATGGACAGTAAGGTTGTTTCAGCATTTTCCACTTTTCAAACTGTGTTGCAATGAGTGCTCCCTCTACCCTCTACATGTCTCCCTGTGTACATACATGTATGAGAGTTTATTTAGGGTGGTATGTTCGGCCTCAAATCCCCAGTCATTTAACCAAGGAGTTCATCTCTTGTGGGGTGTGGCTGGGACCAGACTGATGGAGGTGCCACCATTTTGTGGTTGTGCAACCTGGAGCATAAAGCTTCCTTGATATCCAAGGTAGGGCAACTGAGCATGGAGAATTGTGAACTAATTCTTAATATTTTTAGCCAGGAAGTGACACACAGTCACTTCTGGTTACATCCCACATTACCTCACTGCAAGAGGCCTAAGAATTATAGTCTTCTATGTGTTCAAGAGAGAGAAGGATTACCAATTATTTGCGAAGCACTAGTAATGTTTACCATACTATTTAATACTGTGCATATAACATACTATGCAAATGTTCCTGAAGTCCCCAAAGAGAGGGGCAACGAGTTCTTCCCAAATTATTTAATTTTGAATTTTAGAGCCCTGTAGACTTAAATTACAGATTAATTGTGGATCATGGAATTTTTTTTAAATTAAAAAATTAATAAAGTAAAAGCTGCAAACTAGAATTTATGTCTTAGGGTTTGTAATTCATTATAATGACTCCTATTTTTCAAAAATATAGAACAGGGGTTTTCTGTTGGTCTGGGTTTAGTTACAGAGAAAAGAACCTACTATAGTTAATTTAAATGAGAAGGGATTTATTTTAGAGTATTTTATATCTAACAGAATTATTGGGAAGGCTGTATGAATGATTTCAAAGCCACACCACAGAACAGCCTTTCCTGGAACCTCATACATGGGAGTCAAGCACTCAACCACTGAGCTATGCCCGTTTCCCAGAACAGCCTTTTCAGTAATTGGGATGTTGCCAGCTCCAGAACCATTGCTACAAACAAGACATTAATGCTACTGGCTTCAGAGTCAGGCTACCATCTGCTAGCAAAATTAGATGTCCTGAACTCTGCCACTTGGCACCCATGAAGCAAATGCCTGGACATTGGACACCTAATTCTGCCTCAGAAAAACCAGATGTTTCCATAATGGGCTTGCCCAAAATCACAGTAGAGGGGAAGCGGATGTGGCTCAATGGATAGAGCCCCCGTTTACCATATGGGAGGCCCGGGTTCACTTCCCGAGGCCTCCTTGTGAGGGCACACCGGCCTGAGCGGTGCGGTGGGCTGATGCAGCAACCTCACGGCAGGAAGCGGGTGTGGCGCAATGGATAGAGTACCCGTTTACCATATGAGAGGCCCTGGGTTCGCTTCCCAGGGCCTCCTTGTGAGGGCAGGCCGGCCGAGCCGTGGGCTGATGCGGCAAGACCTCACAGCAAGGGGGAGATAAGCAGACACAGAGAAGACACCCAGCGAATGGACACAGCAACACAAGCAGCAAGGGGGGAATAAATAAATAAAAATAAATAAATCTTTAAAAAAAAAAAAAAAATCACAGTAGAAGCAGCAGACATGTGCTCTCTCACCTGCCTTCCAAATATCATGTGATTTTTATCTGCTTGAAGAAATTGAAATCACATTCAAACCCGAGCTGCAAGGGAGTCAGTTACATGTAGTTTTTTAGCTTTCCAGCATCTTCAGTATAAGAAAATAGAAGGAAGATGGAATGGATATTGAACATCAATCCAACATATTCATCCCAAGTTTCTTAACCTGATTTTAAGATGTATAGATAAAATTGAGGGTCTTTGCACCCTGAAATTTTATGCACATTTTTGTAAATGTGCATAAGAACATTTTCCTTTCAAAGGAGTCTTTTGTTCCCATTAGAGCAGGAATTGTTAACCAGGGGTCTGTGAGTTTGAATTGAAATTCAAAAAAAACATTATACTTGTAGGGACATGCTAGTGCAGGTGTGATATATTTATTAAATAATACAGGACAGTGTGTGGACTTAGTAAGGGGTCCATGGTTTTCACCTGACTGGCAAAGGGATCTGTGGAACAAAAATGGTTAAGAACCCCTGCAGTAGATTCTCAGTGGCTGCCTCTGCTACTTTTTTGGTCTGAGACCTTGGGTATGTTATTTCACCTCTTAAGCCTTAATTTCCTCATTTTTTAAAATGAGAGATCTGTACTGGAAATGCAGCCAGCTCCCCCAGGCTGTTGAGAGGATGGGAGAGGAGCCATCCAGGGCGCCATGAGATCCTATGGCTTTTAAGTTGTCTTTTTCTTGATTCTGCCCCAGCCCTGTTACTGCAATCTTTTAATTGTTTTCTGGAAGTTTGAAAAAGATGATGCTTCGAGTTTTTGCTTTTTCAACTTCTGTGGAGGGGGATGGGGAGGGATGGATCCCGAAAACTTCTCATTCCACCATTTTAATTGGGTCAGGGCTGATCTCATTTAATCTTCACTACACCCCTGTGAGATGGTTACATTTCACAGTGAGGAAACTTGAGACTGGGTAGTTCACCAAGACCATTCAGATCAGACTTTGAGACAGATCTCCTGACTCCATGACTCATGCTCTCTGCTGCTGCATACTGTCCCTTATGGGTACTCCTCCAACTGCCCCTGGAAAGCCCTTTCCTCTTTTCAGGGCAAAATTCTCTGCCACCACCTGATAACTCTTTCTTGTGCTGCAGAATTAAATTTAGGTATCACTTCCTCTGCTCCCACTGTATCCTGCTTACCACTGTGGTATTTATCACACTTTTATAATTGCCTCTCTGTCACTTCCTATAAATTCCTTTAGAGCAGAGATTGTGTTGCATACTTGGCGCCTCGTGTAGAAGCTAGCACATAGTAAATGCTCAGTAAATATTTGTTAAATGAATAATGAAGTGGTTAAAGAAACTAGGTGATGTTTTTAGCTTAGAAAAGAGACTCCTAAGGGAACACATGTTCACTGTCTGAAAATATTTAAAGGACTGTCATGTAAAAGGGAGTTGGTCTCACTTTGCACAGCTTTGTTTTTGTTTCTTTTTTGTTTGGTTGGTTTTTGTCTCTGAACAGCTTTAGAAGGAAGAATTAGGAGTAGTGAATGGAAGTTACAAAATAAGGCACCTTTGAGCTCAGTATGAAAAGAGCTTTCAGACATGAGAATGGTCATGCCTTAGAAGGCAGTAATTTATCTGTCCTTGGAGGTATTTAGTCAGAGCCAAGATATCAAGATGTAGATGGATTTTAGATATTGTGTGGGGCTTCTCAGGACTCTTTCTTTTCTGAGTGCTTTTACTGAGTGCACTAGGAAATATAAGGGAAAGGGCTTCTCTTCTCAGGAAGATTAGGATCTGGTCAGAGAAAGAAGATAAATATTCAGGTAGGAAAGGGCAAAGTATATTATGAATAGTTTGTGATGTCCAGGGGAGTACAAGGAATAAAGCAAGAAAGGCATGTTTGGGTTGCTTCAGAGAGGACGTCGAGAGCCAAGCCAAAGATTTTAGAGATATTTTGTGGGCAATGGGAGTTATAGATAGTTCCCAGTGGGATGTTAGCTCCATGAAAGTATCCCCAGCACCTATCACAGTGTTTGACACATAATAGATGAATTGGAGGAGTTTGTTGAATGATCAGAGCTATGATTTAGGAAAATTAATCTGTAATCTGTAATGGATTGGAATGGAAGAGAAGACACTTAAGTAGAAGATAAGGAGAGCCTGAAGAAAGAGAATGACACCATGAGCCATCTCGGATGTGGGATTGACTGGAATGGTCAAATGGGAAAGAAATAAAGATGATTCCATGAACTTGAGTCTGGTGACTAGAACTGAAAGTGATAGTCACAGAAATAGGGTAGTCCCCATAGTTCCTACTTAAGCAGAAGAAGGCGAGGCTTTTGATTCTGGACTAGCATAATAGGATTGAGATAATCTCCAAGCACTCTCTCCCCCAGTGATTTATATGTATATGTCACTCACTCATCACTTACTTTCATATCATTCATGTTCTCATCATGACATTGAAGTGTAGGTCCCTGGAGAGAATCTATTGTAAATCATCAGAATAAGGTCTGGTAGGACCTTATTTCCTTTGGGTTCAGCAAGACACATCCCTTATATGACTTCCCTGTTCCTTTATTTGGTGTGTTGGCTATAATAGTATGCAAATTAGGAGACCCTTTTAACCAATTCTCCCCCTTTTTACAACTTGGAAAAAAGCAAAGCTCTGTTTTCTTGAGCAAACAAGTCCTTGCTGTAGGCCCTGAAGGTCCTTTTCCTGGACTGGAGTATGCTGGTGGAATAATGGTGATCTGCGTGAACACCAGCCCTAGGGGCCTCTGCTCGAATGTTCCTTTCTTGTCCTTCATAGTTCTGCTCTGTGACCTTCCATCCATAGGCAGATGCCTGTTCCAGCTGTGACCAAGGAGGACGAGAACACTGGCCAGGACTTGTGTCTCTCAAGAGCCTCATTGGTGCAGAAATAACACTTATATCATGGATGAGTTTATGTTAAAACATGGTAAAGAGTTGATTACGCTTCTCATTTATTAAAAATGACTTGTAAGCAATGACCTAAGCCATTAAGCATTATTTCAAAGGAAGCGAGTGTCTTTGTAAGAAAAGGCACAATCACTTTAAAAAAAAATTTTTATTTTATATAATTTTTAGTGAAAATAGAAATAAGGAAAAATATTTTAAACTGGTATTTTACAAAAGAGGATATCCAAATGACTAATAGGTATTTATGAGTTGTCAGGAAAATGCAAATTAAAACCATAGCTAGATACATTGCATGCTATAAGAAAAGCTAAAATTAGAAGGAGCCCCTTCATGGAAGCAGATACAACTTAACCGCGGACTAAATGGCACAATCACTTTTCTTATAAAGAAGAGCAGGTTTATAAATGAAAAGACCAACAAATATAAATTAGTTCCTAGCTGTAGCCTGCGTCCAAATTTATACTTATTTAGGAAAAAAGCTGAGTTTGGGAGGTTTGTGTCACTTCCCCTTTCCTTGGCATTTGACAAACCCAATTAGCACTGAGACTTTCCCATTCACTTTTTCTGGAGAGAGCTGCTTCTCTTACTCTCTGCATTTGGATGGCTATTTTAATTTTTTAAAATCAAATAAATGATAGCTATTTACCTCACATTTACTGCACACTATTGTAGCAATATTTATATTTCAAAATAGCTGATTCGTTGGGGTCACTTAATTCTCCATACTTTTAAAACATTTTACATCTTCTAACACAACAAAGTCGGTGCCTTTTTCAGCATTGCTATAAATGGAAGTTTTTATGTTCCAAGCTACTGGAATATAGTAGCTTGTGGGAATGCACTTTATTCCCACATTTTTTCTTTACCTTTTGGATTATCTTGACAGTGTTTAAGGCAAACTGATATTGATTTGCCAAAAAAGGAAAGAAGTTAGGGCTTGTGGGAGTTGAGGGGAAGAGGATGGTTCTGTTGTTCCTACTTGCCAAACTATCTTCAGATGTCTGAAAGAAACTCTACACAGAGTGCCAGCCTGCTTAGCAACGCCATGGCCAACTGTGTTCTAATGTATGATAACTGAGGATAAACAGTAGCTGTGTTTGGTCTCTTATCCCCTCCTTAAAGTCAGTCTTGTACTGTGGGGACTCTACACTATTAAGAACTGGAACCTTTTTTTATCAATTAGGATTCCTGCTCCTCTTGGTTTGTAATAGAAGGATAATTAATCAGGTAACAAAAGATATGTTGTTCCTGGATTTCCTTTTGTTCTCTTAAGGTAGACCTTTTCCAGTCTTAAAAAATATCAGGTGTTCTTGAAAGCAGAACGTATTCTGATTTTTTTGTGATTGCATAGCTGATCTTTATAAAAAGACCTGAAAATATTAGGGGGTGACTTTTCTGCTTAAATATTGTTAGGATATTAAATCCTTAGTATATTGCTTCTCTACCTTTTAAGGAAGAAAAATAATTTGGTATAAAATTTGGGAGGTTAAATATATTTTTCTGCCTTGTTGTGGCCACTCACAGTTATAGGCCTGTCATTAGAATCTGATAGTTGACTTTTGGTCAGAAGAGTGGCATTTTATCTTCTCGCAGTTAACGACTTCGTTTGCAGGCTGTCAGTCTTTCCCTACCCCAAAGCCTCCCACAGCCTTTTTATCTTTTCCTTGTGAAGGAAAAGTCTTATGTGTGTATATTTTAAAATTTATTCTTTATTCTATTTGATGAAATATATATATAAAATAAAATGCATCATTTTAAACATTTTAAAGTGTACAATTCAATGGCATTAATTATAGCCACGTTGTTGTATAATTATCACCAATATCTATTTCCAAAACTTTTTCATCACCCAAACTCTGTACCCATTAAGCAATAATTCCCCATTTCTTCATGCTCTTTGCCATCTTCCCCTCCCATCCATAACCTCTATTCTGCTTTCTGTCTCTATTAATTTGCTTATTCTAGATATTTCATATAAGTAGAATTATACAATATTTGGCCTTTTGTGTCTGGTTTATTCTACTTAGCATTATGTTTTCAAGGTTCATTCATATTGTAGCATGTATCAGAATGTCATTCCGTTTTAGGGCTGAATAATATTCCATTGTGTGTATGTACCACATTTTGATTCATCTGTTGATGGGCATTTGGGGTTGTTTCCACCTTCTGGTTATTGTCAATAATGCTGCCTATGACATTGGTGTACAAGTATCTTTTGGGGTCCCTATTTTTAATTCTTTTGGGTGTATACCTAGAAGTGGAGTTGCTGAGTCATATGTTTATGTTTAACTTTTTGAGGAACCGCCAAACTATTTTCCATAGCATCTACACCATTTACACTCCCATCAGTAAGTCATGAGTGTTACAATTTCTCCACATACTTGCCGTTTTAGTTTGCTAGATTGTGTAAAGCAGATACCATGTAATAGTTTGGCTTAAACAATGGGAATTTGTTAGCTTACAGTTTGAGGCTGCGAAAATGTCCAAATCAAGGCATCATCAAGATGATGCTTTTTTCTCAAAGACAGTCTACTGGTGATCTTTGGCTCCTTTGCCACATGGCAGGACACATAGCAGCATCTGCTGGTCTCTCCCTTTTCTTCCAGGTTTTGTTGCTTTCAGCTTCTTGCTTCCATAATCCTCTATCTCTCGCTTGCTCTCTCTCTTTTTCTCCATTTATAAAGGACTCCAGTAATGGGATTAAGTCCCATACTGAATGAGGTGAATCACACTTTAACTAAAGTAACCTCATCAAAAGATCCTACTTAAAATGGGTTTACACCCACAGGAATGGATTAGATTTAAGAACATTTTTTTTTTCTGGGGTCCATACAGCTTCAAACCACCATACTTGATAATGCTTATTTTCCATTTCTTTGATGATAGCCATCCTTGTGGGTGTGATTTTGATATGCATTTCACTAATGACTAATGATGTTGAGTATCTTTTCATGTGCTTTTTGGCACATGATATTGGCATACCAAGAGATATTTCTCTTTGGAGAAATATCTACTCAAGTCTTTTGCCCATTCCTTAATTGGCCTTTTGTCTTTTTGTTGTTGAACTGTAGGATTTCTTTATATATTCTGGAAATTAAAACTTTACCACATGTATTTGAAAATTTTATCTATTTACTTGTTGCCTATGCTTTTGGTGTCATAGTTAAGAATAGGTCTTGGGGAGCAGATGTAGCTCAAGTGGCTTAGCATCTGCTTCCCATGTACAAATGAGGTCCTGGGTTCAATCCCCGGTACCTCTTTTAAAAAAACAAGAATAGGTCCTGTTTGTTTTGAAGCATTATTAGTACTAGAAGGGGAACAGAATTAAGAAATGCAGAAATAACCCTGTTTTGATCAACTCTCCCTTGAAAAAAAGATCACTGTTAGATATTAGCAGATAAGAAGCCATTCATCGTAATCAAGAACTTGGGAGCAGCATTTCTTCCACGCTCCCTTACAGACATTATCATTTTATTGCTACATGTTCAAAAGATTCTCCTAGTTAACATTATTTCTCCTCTGAAATAAGTTGTCTTCATTTAGTGGACTATCCAGCCGTTTCTCCAAAATTTTTTTTTTTTTTTTTTTTTTTTTAGTATACAGGAAAGTTGTTTTTTTTTTCCACAAAGAAAAATGGCATTATTTTTTTCTCATCATAAAAGAAGTAAAATGCTCACTATAAAAAGAAAATTCAGAAGTATAGATGGGATAAAAAGTCATCCACAGTCCCACCACTTAGTGGTAATCACTGTTTTTAATATGGTAATCTTTCAGATTTATTTTTCTTATAGCCACACCCCTCCTACACAGACAGGTTCTTATCAGATATGCTGTTTTTGTTAATTTGCCTTACAAAAAAAAAAACACACTGCATCATAAACATTCTTGTATGTCATTGAATATAGAACTTTTTTTTTTTTTTAATTTTGTGCGTGTGTGCACATTTTTGGAAAACTAGTTATAGTGAATTTCAAACTAAGCATTTAGGAAGAAAAAATAACAGTTGTTGGGTCCATACCATGTGCCAGGCATTGTGTTAAGCACTTTATTTCACTGACTCCATCACCTAGTCTGGACTTGTGCAATAGTCTCCCTACTAATACTCCTGATTTCAGTCTTTCTTCTCTACAATTTATTTTCCATAAAGAAACTGAATGATCTTGGAGGAAAGCAAATGAGATCATATTGCTCCCCTGCTCCCCTGCTTAAAACTCTCCAGTAGCTTCTCATTTTACTTAAACTAAAGTCAAGTGCCTTACCAAGGTCTGACCTATGTCTCTGGCATTCCCTTATAGCCATATTGTGCCATCTTTCTATTCCTTAAAAGTGATAAATTTATTTCAACCTTGGCCTTTGTATTTTTTGCTGGTTCCTTGCCCTGGGATGTTTGAATGATTGATTTTTCTTTTCATTCAAGTCCCTATTCAAAATGAATTTGACTGAGATGAACCCCATAATGTACATTGAAAAAAAAATTTTAATTTAGCAAAGTATAGAATAGAACATAAGTCACTCATAAGCCCACCATCCCACTCCAACATTTATGTGATACTGGTTTTTGGTGTGGTTACAGCATTTTAAAAAAGGCAGTCATGGTTCTTGCCCTTGTGAGGTTATTGGGGCATTAATCCTTCTGTGGAGAACCTGCATGGTATAATCATTAAGAACTCTGGCTCTGGTTAAACATAGAACTACCAAATGACCCATTTATCCCCCTTCTAGGTATATACCCAAAGAATTGAAAACAGGGACTCAACAGATATTTGTACACCATTCTTCATAGCATTACTCACAATAGCCAAAATGTCCATCAATAGAAGAACAGATAAACAAAAAGTGGTATATACATACAATGGAATAGTATTCGACCTTGAAAAGAATAAAGTTCTGATATGTGCTACAACATGGATGAACCTTGAAGACATGTTGAATGAAATAAAGTAGACACAAAATGACAGATATTGTATGATTCTAGTTATATGAAATAACTAGTTATATGAAATAACTAGAATGTGCAAATTCATAGAGACAAAAAATAGAGTGCAGGTTACCAGGGATTGGGGGGAACAGGGAATGGGGAATTAATGTATAATGGGTGCAGGATTTCTGTGTAGGGTGATGGGAAAGTTTTGGTAATGGATGATGGTGATGGTACCACAACATTGTGAATGTGATAAATAGCACTGAATTGTATGCTTGGGAGTAGTTGAGATGGGGAGTTTTTGCTGTTTATGTTTCCACAGTTTAAAAAAGAGAGAGAGACTTAAAAAGATAGTGACAAGTAAATATAATACATAATCTTGGACTGGATATAGTAATGGAGGAGAAAATACCCAAAAGGACATTACTGGAATAGTTGAAAAAATTGGAATATTGACTGTAAGCTTTATATCGATGTTAACGTTATTAAATTTGAATTTGGAAGTAATCACATCAAAGATGGAATGTTTGATTGTTCTTAGTAGGTTTAAAAAAGAAATTGAAAACTGTGTAATGTGGGTACACAAGTGAATATCCTTGTTCTTAGGAAATATACTTGGAAATGGAAGTGTTCAAGGAGCATGATGTATGCAAGCTATTCGCAGATGTTTCGTAGATAGGTAGGTAAATAGATAGAAGGAAGAAAAAGTAAGTAGAAGAACAAAAGAAAATAAATGTGGCAAAATATTAAAAGTTAGTGTCTGTGGATATCTAGGTATTGGGTAGGGGATATATTGGAGTTCTCAGTAATGGTTTTTTATTATTTTTGCAGCTGTCCTGTAACTTTGAAATTATTTCAAAATAAAAAGTTAAAAAAGAAAAAAGAACTCAGGCTCTGGAGTTAGATCACTCAAAAATCCTAGTTCTACCATTTACAAGTTGTACAACCATAAGCTAGTTACTTAAACTCTGAGTCTCAGTTTTCCTATCAGTATTAGTTATCTAATTTATGTATAACAAATCATTTCATAATGTAGAGGCTTAAAACAATAAATATATATTATCTCAAAGTTTCTGAGGATCAGGAATTCAGAAGAGGGGAGCTGATTGGTTCTAGCTTGTGTTCTGTCTTGAGCTTGCAGTCAGGATGTCAGTAGGGGCTACAGTCATTTGACAGCTTTATTGGGGCTGAAGGATCCACTTTCAAGATGGCTAACCCAGGTCTGTTAAATCAGTGCTGGCTGTTGGCAGGAGGCCTCAGTTCCTCATGACATCAACCTCTCCACAGGCTGCCTGAGTGTCACCCCCATTCAGTGAGGGAGGGGACTAAACAAGTGAAATGAGAATCATTAGGGAACCATTTTGGAGGCTGGCTACCACATAGTCTGTAAAATGAATATGAAATGGTACCATATTTTTGGTATGTAATGAGGATTAAATGAGATAATAATGCATATAAAGTGAATAAGAAAAAGGCCTGATGCAGAGTAAGCACTCAAATAATTTTAGATGTAGTTGTGTTTGATTGTTGTTGCCAACACTAACACCTCCTCTACCAGCATAAGGAAACAATGAACCTAACATAATAGGGGCAGGGACAGGAAAGGCTTACCTGAGGAGGTGACATCTAAGCCAAGACTGGAACAATGAGCAGGCACTGGAGAGGTAAGAACATTCCTGGAAAAGGGAAACAGACTGTGTGAAGGTTCTGAGTGGGAAGGCCAGCATGCATGCGTAGGATAGTCCATTGCAAAAGCAGGGAAAGTGGCGAGATGGGCAGGGCCTGGATCACAAGGAGCTATAGAAGCCAGGATGCGGTCAGTACCATGCCCTTTAGGGAGATTTTTTTTT
>JAQZBX010081009.1:0-13736 GCA_029593785.1 Cabassous unicinctus | reverse complement strand
ATATGTTCAACCATCAATATCAAAGCCTGGTGTAATGGTCTGTCCCCCTTTTTAAGGAACTGTCCATGTACTCAAGGGATCTTTGGCACTTTTTTGAGAGAATGTAGCAGGACTTTCCAGAATGGAAATTCAATATTCTTTGGGCTATAGTTTGGATCTCCACTCACCGGGACAATGCACCATAACCACTTGAACATATTCATATGCCATTATTGCATGCCCCAGGTGCACCCCTGTCAACACATCCACCATCATTGTTACCCCACACCAGTGATCTTCCCCTGCCACAGTTGTGACCCTTCTGCAATACAAAACCTCCACAAAAACAAAACTAAAAAAAAAACAATTAAAATAATAAGAAAATAAAATAATAATTTTTAAAATAACAAATAAAATATAAAAATAAAAAGTAAAATTAAATTTTTAAAAATTATGTGTCTCTCATCACCATAAGATCTGTTGTCTTGTATGTACAGTGACAACTTCTTCCATATGTTCTCCCAGTGTCTTACTTTTTCACTTTATCTTCAAGAAAATTTAGGTTACAGAAAATCACAAGGAAAATATATGGAATCCCCATTACCTAATGTCCTGACCCTCTCACACTATCCCCTATTAATAACATTTTACTTGTATATGGTATACTTGTTGCAAATGATGTAGAAATATTGAAGCATTGTTACTAACCATGGTTAATGGTTTACATTGTGGTTTATATTTGCACAGCACATTTTTATAGGCTCTGACAAAATTTAAAATGGCCTGTATATGCCTTGCAAGATTATGCAGAGAAATTCAATACCCTAAAAATGTCTTCCCCCTTCCCTTGGAACATATGGTAACCAAATGTTTCATTTTTTGAAGAATAATGTTCATAGTTACATGCAGTAATATTGAGGGATTGATATATTGGTCTGTTTTCTTTTAATAGGCACTGCCTATGTTCTTCAGTGATTCTTTCCCTTCTAACTGAGAATATAGCAGGACTCCCCAGTGAGGGAGTTTAATATTTTCTTGTTTATTGTGTCAATCTTCACCCACTGAGACAACACTCTATGACAAGATGAGCACTATCATATTCCATAGAAGCATGCCCCAGGTGAACCCTATCCTGCCTATCCCCCCACCCCCAATGAACTGCACTAGTAACCCTCCCCTGCCATATTTGCCAAAAAAAACATTCCCACCATTGTAGTTTTAACTACAGATGGCAAATCCCCAGAGTTCATCTGCTCCTTCCTCCAAACCTTCCTCCATTTTCATAGATAGTCCAACCCAACCCCCATACCCACTCCCCCTTATGTTTCTTCACCATTGAATTCAATCACATCACTGAACCACTATTACCCCCTTTCACTGCCCAACTACCCCTTTCCAACTTATCATAGTTTTTGCCAATATTGTAATTGATTCACCACACTTTAATCCATTTCTGTCTCCATATGATCTATCCTCCAGACTCTAGGTGTGTGAGTCTGCTAAATTTGCTTGAGTCATGTCAGTGACATAATCTAATATTTTTACCTGAGTGACTGGCTTACTTAACTCAACATAAGGTATTCAAGATTCATCCATGTTGTCTCATGTGTTAATACTGCATTACTTCTTACAGCTGAATATTATTCCATTTTATGTATATGCCACAATTTGCATACCCATTCATTTGTTAATGGACACTTGGGTTGCTTCCAATTTTTAGCAATAGTGAATAATTCCACTATGAACATTGGTGTGCATATATCTGTTCATGCCCTGCTTTCAATTCTTCTGGGTATATATCCATAAGTGGGATTTCTAAATCATATGGTAGTTCTATAGTTATCTTTCTAAGGAACCATCAAATTGTCCTCCACAGTAGCTGCGCCATTCTACTTTCCCATCTGCAGTGGTTAAGTGTTCCCTTTCCTCCATATCTTCTCCAACACTTGTAGTTCTGTTTTTTAAATAACTGCCAGTCTAATGAGTGTACAATGATATCTCATTGTAGTTTTGATTTGCATTTCCCTAATGCTAGTGATGTTAAACATCTTTTCATGTGCTTTTTAGCCATTTGTATTTTTTCTTTAGTGTAGTGTCTATTCAAATCTCTTGCCCATTTTTTAAAATGGGTTGTTTGTCTTTTCACTTTTGAGATGTAGGATTTCTTTATATTTGCTGGATATTGGGCCCTTATTGGATAAATGGTTACCAAATATTTTCTTCCATTGAGTAGGCTACCTTTTCACTTTCCTGCCAAACTCTATTGAAGCACAAAAGTTTTAATTTTGAGAAGTTCCCATTTATTTATTTTATCTTTTGTTGCTTGTGATTTTGGTGTAAAGTATATGAAACCATTTCCTCCTACAGGATTTTGTAGATGCTTCCCTACATTATATTCTAGGAGCTTTACGGTCTTGGCTCTTATATTTAGGCTTTTGATGCATCTTGAGTTAATTTTTGTATAGGGCATGAGATGTTGATTCTTTCTCTATTTTTTGATATGCATATTCAGTTCTCCCAATTCCATTTGTTGAAGAGGCCATTCTGACCCAGTTGAGTGGGCTTAGTAGCTTTGTTAAATATCAGTTGACCATATATTTGAGGATCTATATCAAAACTCTCAAGTCGGTTCCCTTAGTCAGTTGGCTTTGTGTCAATACCGTGTATTTTTTTAGGCCAGTCAAAAGAATTTATTTCAGCAATGGGGGAAAACACAGAGCTTGCTGAGAAATGGGAGAGAAAGACAGAAATATACACCAAGATTTGGTGTGGGCTCCTCTAGGCAGAGAGACCCCAATACCATGTAGTTTTGACCACTGTAGATTTGTAGTATTCTTTAAAGTCAGGTAGTATGTCTCCTTTTCATTTGTCCTATTATTCATGGTTCTTCTTGCTTAAACTGAGCATCCCAGGCAGTTTGGTGTCTTAACAATCAGTATAAAGGGAAATGACACGGCACCTGAATGTTATGCTCAGAGCAAAGGCCAAAATGACAAATGGATGCTAAATTTTTACTCCTTAGGAGTCACAAAGAAATTATATGAAAAATATACCCAGAAGGAAATGAGAATGGACTCAATATGGTACAACACATCAAACAAAATAAATATGAAATAAGTATTGCTGGAAGAATTAAGATTCAAAAATTGAAGAGACTACATAGGAAAATGGCAGAATAAAGCCTGCATTATCAGTATTTACTTAGAATGTAAATATATGGATTAAATTCTCCAGATAAAAGGCAGATATTGGCAGAGTGGCTGAAAGAAGGGCACAACAAATATATATTCTTTATAAGAGACTCACCTTAGTTTCAAAATTCAAAGATATAGGCAGGTTGAAAGTGAAAGGACATAAAATATATATATATATACCTTGTAAAAAGTAATGGAAAGTGAGCTAGAGTACATATAGTAATATCAGGTAACTCATACATTAAATAAAAAACTGTAACAAGAGAAAAAGAAGGTTATTATATACTGATAAAGGAGTATATTCAACAAAAAATCATAACAATTATAAATATAGATACACCTAACAACAGAGAATCAAAAATATCTGAAGTAAATATTGCCTGATTTGAAAAAGAAATAAGCAATTCCACTTTAATAGTAGGAGATTTTAATAGATCACTTTCAATAAAGGATAGAATATTTAAGCAGATGATCATAAGGAAATAGAAAATTTAAACAATACTGTAAAGTAACTAGACCTAAAAGACATATATAAAACACTTCACCCAGCAGCAGCAGAGTATACATTCTTCTCTTCTGTTCATGGATCATTTACCATGACAGATCCTATGTTATATCACAAAACAAATTATATGTAACATATATATACAAATTATATATAACAATGTATACAATGTGTCTCCTCCAATCAAATTTGAATGAAGCTAGAAATCTATAATGGATGGAGAAATGGAAAAGGTACAAATTAAACATTGGCAGTATAAAATAGCAATATGTCAAACAAGAAATTGTAAGGGAAATAAGGCAATATCTTGAAATGAATGAAAATGAAAACATTTTGTGATGAGGCGAAGGCAGTGCTGAGAGAAAACTTTATAATTTTAAATGGTTATATTTAAAAGAAGAAAGATCTCAAATATTAGACCTAACCTAAAAACCTTTAAGACCAAGAAGATTAACAACAAAATAAATATAAGCAAGCAGAAGGAAAGAAACAACATAGACTACTTAAGAGATAAATGAAAAAGAGAATTAAAAAAAAAAACAATATA
The DNA here is from genome assembly GCA_029593785.1 of Cabassous unicinctus. Lineage (NCBI taxonomy): Eukaryota > Metazoa > Chordata > Mammalia > Cingulata > Chlamyphoridae > Cabassous > Cabassous unicinctus. Next base: position 9,511 of record JAQZBX010081009.1, on the reverse strand, counting down.
GAGAATCAACAAAATCAAAAGTTGGCTCTGAGAAAAGTCAATAAAGTAACAAAACTTTAGTTATATTGACAATGAAAAAAGATAGGGCACAACTAAAACCAGAATGAAATCAGGGGTGGGCATTACCATAGTCCCCACAGAAATAAAAAGGTGTATAAGAGGATATTATGGGGTGACTTCTGGGAAGATGGCATTAAAGTAGTTGGGCATAAGTCAAGTCCTTCACACACACAAAAATAAACAATAGAGTAAGGGCAAAAACTTACCTGAGGGAGCTGCTTTGGGGATCTTTAGAACAGGAAAGTGCTGCACATCATCCAGAAGGAAGCGAGACAGGTAAAGAATCCAAAGGAAAACCATGTGTTACTCATATCTGTGGCTGGAAATGGTACATCACCTGTGGAGGGCAAGCTGCTAGGTGATTGATGAGTACTGGCAGCCTGAGAAGCTCCTTAGAGTCCTAAGAGGGAAAGCTATTTTTCCTGCTATTTTTGTTGTTGTTGTTGTTGTTGTTTTGTTTTTCATTTGTTGTCTTTCCCTTTTCTTTGTTTCCTTTTTTCTTTTATTTATTTTTTCTACTTACTTTATTTCTTATCTTCCCTTCATTTTTCTATTTTCTATCTTCTTTTGCTTTTCTTTCATCCTAATATTTATTGTTTAGCCTTCATTTTTTATCTTTTTCTCTCTCTGTGTTTATTATTTTCCTCTCTTCTCATATTTCATATTTAATTCATTCTATGTTTTCCTCTATTTTTTCTAGTTTCATTTTTCTATGCCACCTTTTTAATTCTTATTCTTTTGTATTTTTTGAGTTTTACTTGTATTGCTTATTTATTTTCCAAGCTTTTGTATGGTTCCTCTCCTACCCTTTTTATTATTATCACTATTATTCTTTTTCAATTCTTATTTCTTTCCTTTTTCTGGTCCTGATATTTTTTAAAGGGAACACTGACAACTGCAATGATACAGAATAAGAGGAACCAAGTGTCAAAAAAGAACCTTACCACACACAGATGAACAACAAAATAAAACCCTAGAGTAGAAAGACAAGCTAACCAACCTAATAAGCCCATCAAGAAAAAGAGATGTCTAGACACCAACAAAAAAATTACAAGCCATACTAAGAAACAGGAACACATAACCGAGTGTAATTAACAAACTGAAAAACAGGAAGAGATGCAGAAAGTGGAACAACAAATCAGGGATGTGCAAACAATTATCATTTAAAAACTTCATGCAGTGAAGGAAGAAATAAAGAATATTAAAAAGACACTAGGGGAACATACTGAAGAAATTGTAAACATACATAAAAATATAACAGATATGATGGTGATGAATGGCACAATACAAGAAATCAGAAATTCACTGGAAGCACATAACAGCAGACTTGAACAGGCAGAGGAAAGAATTAGTGATTTCAAAGACAGTACATCTGAAACCAGACAGATAGTAGAACAGATAGATAAAAAGACAGAAAATATTTAGCAGGGACTTAGGACTTGAATGATAACTTGAAATGCACAAACATATGCATTATAGGCATCCCAGAAGGAGAAGAGAAGGGAAAGGGGGTAGAAAGAGCATTGGAGGAAATAATGGCTGAAAGTTTCACAATTCTTTTGAGGGACATGGATGTACATATCCAGGAAGCACAGCACACCCCAAACAGCATAAATCCTAAGAAGCTTACCCCAAGACATATACTTATCAAATGGTCCAATGTTAAAGACAAAGAGAGAATACTGAAAGCAGCAAGAGAAAAGAAATCCATCACATACATGGGAAGCTCAATAAGATTAAGTGTTGATTTCTCATGTGAAACCGTGGGGGTAAGAAGACAGTGGTATGACATATTCAAGGTAATAAAACAACAACAACAACAACAAAAAAAAAACCTTACAATTAAGAATTCTGTATCCAGCAAGCTGGCATTCAAAACTGAGGGAGAATTGAAAATATTCACAAATAAACAGAAATTAAGAGAGATGTCAACAAGAAACCTGCCCTTCAAGAAATACTGCAGGTTGAAAGGGAAAAAACAGGAGAGAGAGGACTGGAGGAGATTGTTGGAAAGAAGATTATTTGTAAGAATAACTAAAAACTGAAAAGAGAAATAAAAACACCATGTGAGATATATATAAATTTAAAGAAAATATGACTAATGTAAGTAATGCTTTGAAAGTAATAACATTGAATGGTAATGGATTAAACTCTCCAATCAAGAGAAAGAGATTGGCAGAATGGATAAGGAAATATGGCCCATCTATATGCTGTCAACAAGAAACTCACCTTACACACAGGGATGCAATGAGTTTGCAAATGAATGGTTGCAAAACAATTTTACATGCAAACAATAACCAAAAAAGGGCAGGAGTAGCTATACTAATATCAGACAAAATAGACATTAAATGCAAAACTATTGTAAGAGACAAAAAAGAGCACACCATTTTAATAAAGGGATACACTATCAAGAAGAAAGTAAAATCATACATATTTATCTGCCTAACCAGGGTACCTCAAAATATGTGAGGCAAACATTGGAAATCTAAATGGAGAAATAGATGCCTCTACAATTATTGTAGGGGTCTTTAATACACCATTTAACCATTATACAGAGCATCTCAACAGAGGATTAAAAAAGAAACAGAGACCTTGAATAATATATTAGAGGATCTAGACCTAATAGACATATACATAACATTACACCCAAATACAGCAGGATGTACATTCATCTCGAGCCCACATGAATCATTCTCTAGGATAGACCATATGCTAAGTCACAGAATAACTCTAAATGAATTCAGAAAGTTTTAAATTATACAAAGTAATTTCTCTGACCACAATAGAATGAAGCTGGTAATCAGTAAAGGCAGAGAACCAGATAAGGCACAAATACTTGGAAGTTTAACAACACTCTTAGGCAATCAGTGAGTAAAGGAGGAAATTACCAAAGAAATCAGTGTCTACCTTGAAACAAATGAAAATGACAACACAACATATCAAAACCTTTTGGATGCAGCAAAAGAAGTTCTGAGAGGGAGATTTATAGTCATAAATGACTATATTAAAAAAGAAGAAAGAGCTAAAAGTGAAGACCCAACTGCACAAAAGGAGAAATTATAAAAATAGCAACAAACTAATCCCAAAGCAAGTAGAAAGAATGAAATAACAAAGATTACATCAGCACTAAATGAATTTGAAAATAAGAAAACACTAAAAAAAATTAATAAAACCAAAAGCTGGTCATTTTAGAAGATTAATAAAATTGACAAACACTTAGCTAGATTAAAAAAAAAAGAGGCAAATACATAAAATAAGAAATGAGGAAAGGATATTACTATGGACCCCAAAGAAGTGGTTTTCAGCCCTGGTATGCAAGGATGGTTCAACATAAGAAAATAAAATCTATGTCATACACCACATTAACAGATTGAAAGAAAAACAGTACATGATCATCTCCACTGATGCAGAAAAAGCTTTTGACAAAATACAGTACCCTTTCCTGATAAAAACACTTCAAAGGATAGGAATAAAAGGAAACTTCCTCAACATGATAATGAGTATATATGAAAAACCCATAAGTAACATCATATTCAATGGTGAAATGATAAAACATTCCCTCTAAGATCTGGAACAAAAAAAAGATGCCCACTGTGTCCACTCTCATTTAACATTGTGTTAGAAGTACTTGCTCATGTTCTGAGACAAGAAAAAGATATAAAAGCCATCCAAACTGTAAAGGAAGAAGTAAAACTTTCACTATTTGCAAGTTACACGATCCTATACAGAGAAAGCCCTAGGAAATCTAAAATAAAGCTTATAGAGCTGATAAATTAGTTCAGTAAAGTGTAGGATATAAGATCAATGTGCAAAAATCAGTAGCATTTCTTTACATCCATAATTAGCAATAAATAATGAGGAAAAAATAAAGAAAAAAATCCATTTACTATAGCAACTAAAGGAATCAAATACATAGAAATAAACTTACTGAAGATGTAAAGGACTTGTACACAGAAAACTACACAACATAGTTAAAGGATATCAAAGAAAACCTAAATAAGTGGATGAATATTCCCTGTTCAGGGATAGGAAAACTAAACATCATTATGATGTCTATCCTACCCAAAGTTACTTACAGATTTAATGCATATCAAATAAAAATTACACCACCATTTTTTTTTACTTGGAAAAAGTAATTATGAAATTTATTTGGAAGATCAAGGGTCACTGAATAATCAAAAACATATCAAAAAAGAAAAATGAAATTGGAGGAAACTTATGATCTGGCTTTAAAACATACTGCAAAGCTACATTGGACAAAACTGTATGGTATTGGCAAAAGGAAAGACATACTGACCAATGAAACAATATTGAGAGTTCTGATATAGATCCTGACATATATGGTCAACAGATTTTAGAAAAGGCCATTAAGCCCACTCAAATGAGAGAGAATGGCCTCTTCAACAAATGGTGCTTGGAGAACTGGATATCCATATCCACAAGAATTAGAGATGATCACCATTTCACCCGCTATACAAAAATTAACACAAGATGAATATAGATCAAAATATAAGTACCAAGACCATAAAGCTCCTGAAAGATAATATAGAGAAGCATCTACAAGATCTTGCAGTAGGAAATGGTTTCATAAACTTTACACCCAGAGCATGAGGAATGAAAGAAAATATAGATAAATGGGACCTCCTCAGAATTCAAAATTTTGTGCTTCAAAGGACTTTGTCAAGAAAGTGAAAAGACAACCTACTGAATGGGAGAAAAAATTTGGGAACCGTTTATATGAAAGGGGACTAATGTCCAGCATATAAAAAGAAATCCAATGTCTTGAAAATAAAAAGACAAACAACCCATTTAAAAATGTACAAGATATTTGAATAGACACTTCTCCAAAGCAGATATACAAATGGATAAAAAAAAAACACATGAAAAGATGCTCAACATCACTAGCTATTAGGGAACTGCAAATCAAAACTTCAATGAGATATCATCTTACAACCATTAAATTGGCAGCTATTAAGAAATCAGAGGACTACAAGTGTTGGAAAGGATGCAGAGGAATGGGAACTCATATCCACTGCTGGTGGGAATGTAGAATCAGCAATTGGGGAAGACAATTTGTCAATTCCCCATGAAGCTAAATGAAAAACTGTGATATGAGCCAGGAATCCCACACTTGGGTATATACACAGAAGGATTGAAAACAGAGACACGAACAAATATATGCACACCAGTGTTCATAGCAGCATTATTCAATATTGCCAAAAGTTGGAAGCAACCCAAATGTCAATCAACAGACGAATGGATAAGCAAACTGTGATATATACATACAATGGACTGTTACTCAGCTGTAAGAAGGAATGAAGAAATAAAGCATGGGAAAACATGGATAATCTTGAAGAATTTATGTTGAGTGAAGTAAGCCAGGCACTGAAGGACAAACATTACATTACCTCACTGATAAGAATTAAACAAATTGAGCAGACTCATGGAGCTTGAGTCTGGCAATAGGTTAACAAGAGACAGAAAAGGAGTAGAGGATAGTGAGTGGATGCCCAAATGGGTGAAATCTATGATAAGTTGGAAGGGTGTAGTTGTAGAGTGGATGATCATGACAGTGTTGCAGTGATGTGATTGGGTCAGGCAGTGATGGTCTGTGAGAGGGAGTAGGGGGGGTGTTGGGTTGGACTATCCATGGAACTGGGGGAAGGGTAGGAGGAAGGAGCAGGTGAACCCTGGGGATTTGTAGGTCTGTGGTTAAAACTACAATTTTGGGAACATTCTTTTGGAAAATATGGCAGGGAAGGTTACTGGTGTAGGGTGTTGAGTGTGGGGGTTATATGGGAAAGGGCCTACCTGGGGCAGGCTTCTTTGTATTATGTAAGTAATCATCTTTTCATAGTGTGTTATATCAGTGGATGGAGACCCACACAATAAACAAGAAAATATTAAACTCCCATCCTGGGGAGAACTGCTAGGTTCACAATTAGAGAGACAAGAATCCCTTGAGAATATAGGCAATGCCTAATAAAAGAAAACAGACCAATAGGTCAAGCCCTCGATATTATTAAAAGTAACTATGGATCTGATTCTTCAAAAATTGAAACTTAGTGGTTACCATAGGTTCTGAGGGGAGGGGGAGGGAACAATAAAATCGATGGAATGCAGGGCATTTTGAGGGCATTAGAATTGTTCAGTGTCATCTTGTAATAATGGATACAGGCCACGTATTAGCAAAAGATGTGCTGATGCAAAGTACCAGAAGTCTGTTTGCTTTTATAAAGGGTATTTATGTGACATTAGAGCTTATAGTTACAAGGCCCTAAAGGGTCCAACTCAAGGTTGTTTTCTCACCGAAAGTCTTTTGCCATGGGTTGAAGCAAAATGGTGGGCAATGTCTGAGAGGGTTCAGCCTTCTTTCCTTTTAAGGCTTCATAGTCCCCGCTCCTTCCAATCTCAGCTGTAGGTTGAAGGGCTCATTTCTTTCTGGGCCTTCTCAGCTGCTCAGGGCTCTGGTCTCTACTGCCTCAAACTATCAGGCATATTGCTCAGCTCTCTCCTGGGCCCCAATATTAAAATTCTCTCCTCCGCTCTTTCTATGGAGCTCTCTCTTTCTTCTGGGTATCTTCTCTTTTCTGCCTTTTTGAGTGAGTGTCCATTTATAAAGCTCACCAAGGGGACAGGGACTCAATCAAATTAAAGCCTTAATCTTGATTTAATAAAGTAAATATAAGGACTTGAATTTAAATCATTCAAAGGGTATCATACCCAGAGGAACAGACGAGTTTAGAAACATAATATCTCATTTAGGAATTGAAAAATAATATCAAACTGCCACAGGCTACTTCAAATTTTGTCAATATCTATAAAAGTATATGATCCAAAATGTAAACAATAATGTAAAGCATTGACCATGGTTAGTAGCAATGCCTCGGTATTTGTACATCAGTTATAACAAATGTACCATCCACATGTAAAATGTTATTAATAGGGGATAGGGGAAAAGGGGAACACCATTGGGTATATGAGAATCTCCTGTATTCTCTATTTGACTTTTCTTTATCCTAACACTTCTTTGAAGATAAAATGAAAAAAATAAGACACTGGGGGGAAATATGGAGGAAAATGTCACTGTACATACAAGGCAACAGATCTTATTGATTAAGGACACCATGACTAATTTTTTATTATTTCAATTTTTAAAAATATTTTTTGTATTTTATTGGTTATTTAAAAATTTATTATTTCATTTTCTTATTAATTTTATTTGGTTATTTTGTTGGTTTCATTTTTGGAGAAATTTTGGATCAGAGAAGGGTCACAAAAGTGGCAGGGGATGATCACTCACATGGACTGTCAGTGATGGTGGATGCATAGGAAGGGGTTCACATGGGGCATATCTCTTAGGCATATGAATAAGTTCAAGTGTTCATGGGGCATTGTCTAGGTGGGTGGAGATCCACAATAACCAAAAGAATATTGAATTCCCATCCTGGGGACTTATGCTACATTTTCGAATAAGACAGAAAGATTCACCCAAATGCAAGGAAAGTTCCTAGTGAAAGAAGACAGACCATTATACCAGGCCCTTCATATTAATGAGCCTTTTCTTTGGAAACTGAAACTTAGCCTAATATTATATATTGCTTAAGTTGCCTTCAGAAAGCCTCCCTGTTGCTCAAATGTAGCTTCTCTATAAGCCAATCTCAGTATATAAATGCACTACCTTCTCCCTGGCATGGGACATGTCTCCTGGGATGAGCCTCCCTGGCACTGAGGGATTATTACCAAATGCCAACTAGCAATGCATCTGGGAGAAGACCTTGAACAAGAGGAGGAAATGGTAAATACAAATGAGTTTTTAAACCTAAGAGATCTCAAAGTAAATCAGAGGTCATTCCAAAGGTTACACTTATGCACGTATCAGCAAGATATCAGTGACTGTCACAGTAAACACTGCCTCAAATACTGGGGCTCCTGAGGGTTCTAGAGACATCCAGAAACTATAAGCAGGGCAGACAGCTCAGGAATTTGGCACCTTTTCAGTGGGCCTTACACTGGAATTTATGCTCCCCAGTATAATAGAGTTAGACTCATTTATAGGTTCTCCACACATGGCTCTTCTGCCCATGGGGGCATTTGGGGACATTGGAGTTGTTCTGCATGACACTGCAGTGACAGATATAGGCCTTTGTATATTTTGTCATAATATACAAAATTATTTGGGACAGAGTGTAGAGTATAATATAAACTGTAGTCCATGGTTAGTAGCAATGCTTCAATATGTGCTCATCAATTGTAACAAATGTACCATGTTAATGAAGGTTGTTGTAGATGTGGGAAAGTGTGGGAGGGAGAGGGAGTGGGACATATAGGAATCCTTTATATATTTTTTTCTGTAACATTTATGTAATCTAAATCTTCTTTAAAAAGAAAAAAATATTAATTGAAAAAGAGTATATTATGAACAACTATAGGAAAACAAATTAGATAAATTTTTTGAAATGGATAACTTGTAGAAGCAGACAAAATATCTACTAAAGAACAAATAGAAATCTCAGGATACAAATAAGTAGTAAAGAGAATAAATTAGAAATAACCACCCCCAAAACCAGAAAAGCTCAGGACAAAATGACTTCAAAAGGGGATTTTATCAAACATTCCAAGAAGAATTAACACCAATCTCCTCAAACTCTTCCAAAAAATTGAAGAGAAGGGAACAGTAACTTTATGAGGCTGATATCCTCCTCATACCAAAGCCAAATAACAATACCACAAGAAAAAAGATTGCAGATCAATATATCTTATGTGCAACTTGAAAAAAAGACCTTGGCCAACAGGGGTTAAAGGCAAAGACAAATGAGTTTATAAGGTTAAGAGACTTCAAAGTGAGTCAGGATGTCATTCCAAAGGTTATGCTTATGCATGTCTCAGAAGGATCTCTTTGATTGCTAAAGTAGGTACTACCCCAAATAGCAGGGGCTCCTGAGGGCTCTGGAGACATCCAGACACTATAGTGGGCCAAATAGTTCAGGACCTTGGTACCTTGCAGTGGACCCTACTTTGGAATTTATGCTCCCCAGCATGACAGAGTTGGACTCAGTTGTGGTTTCCCTATACGTGGCTCTTCTCTCCTTCTATTTGAACCTATAACTAGTACTAGAGTTGGTAGTAGTTTGTCCAAGAGACTTAAATCTTTGGGCTGTCCATTTGCCAGCTGGACCCTGACTCTCAACGGATTTGCAACATCTACTCCCCAGTTCATTGGTCTTACCAAGAACAACTAATATGGAGATTACAATGGACAACTACCATACCAAGGAACCAACAGAGTCTACAACTGAAAGCAAGCGAGTCCCTTCCATTGGTCCTATGGGAGCACAGTGCCCTCTCAATTAGAGGTGGAGTGTACATCACCATCCCAGAATCCTCAGGATTGGGGAATGGACTATGGACTAAAGTAGACTTCCTGGTATCCTACTATAGACTTATTCTG
>JAQZBX010081008.1:0-13743 GCA_029593785.1 Cabassous unicinctus | reverse complement strand
TTAAAAACTCACGGTTCTGGTTCTGTCGTCGCGATTTCTCTCTTTTGTCCCTCTCTCCTCTCGGTGGTATGCAGTCTTTCCCTGCTGTCCTAAACCCTAGAAGATCTATTTTGGGTCTGTTTCAGCCAGTTCTCTAGCTATTTTTCTGGAGAAGAGATTCCTGTGTGTTACTACTCAGCCATCTTCCCGGAAGTCTATTTTGTACATTTAATAATTGAAAATATAAACAATTAAAAACTAAAAATAAAACACAGTTTAATAAAAACATACATTTCTCAATTAAATGGTTGCACCAATTTTTAATTTAAAATTTCTCCTATAGTTTATTCACTTAAATTTAAAAATGTATAATTGTTCATAATTTTTTAAAATGATTTTTTAATCTTTCTGGCATTTGTAGTTATTTCTCTTTTTCATTCTATGTTTTATTTTCACCATTTTGCTTTTCTTAATCAGCCTTTTCAGGGTCTAGCTCAATTATCTTTTTAAAAAACCAATTTGGTTTTGTTTTGTTAATCTTTTCTATTATTTTCATGTTCTCTATATCACTGATTTCTACCCTTATCTTAATTTGTTTTATTCTTATTTCTTTGGTTTTGCTCTGTTTTTCTTTCCCCAACATCTGGGTAAAATGATAATTTGCTTGCTTTCTATATTTCTGAAAGATCTCTGGAACCCCCAGGGATCTCCAGGCCACAATTTGAGAACTGATGGTCTAGGCAATATTTTTTGACTGTAGGTACTTAAATATAGAATTGAACAGCAGCAAATAGAACATAAGCCTACCAAATTTTTACAAAACTTTATTGCCAAAGAAACCAAGCTTATAACAGTGATTACTATACCATAAAACAACCACTGTGCTCCCTAACTTGTACCAGCAAAAAGTGAACTGTGAAAGCTGGGTAGGCTGCTCCCCTTTACCCATCTCAGACATGGCCCTGGAGAGTAAAGGGCAAAGAAGAACCTTTTATAGGGCACAGCCAGGGCTTCAGAGGACAATATGCAAGAAAGATTTTCCTGGAGAACAGGACCAGGTAAGGCCAGATGAGTCAACAAGGAAACTGACAACACTGCCAGGGCAGGGAGTCTTTGGCCTTCCTATCCAGTGGGGTTAATAGTTACTTTGGACCATTTTCCAAAGGAGAGATTTTACTGTGGTTATTCACTTAAAAAAAAAAAGTCCACTATTGTATGTTAGATAGCTTGTCTTTTAGCTGATACATCTCTATAACACAATGAGATGCCATATGGACCTATTGGAGAAGACAAAGCGTTACCCAGAGATCCTCAACTCTGACCTGAATACAGAAACTGGATGAAATTTTGGGATTGTTTTTATCTTCTTCCCTAGTAACAGAAATGCACTTTTATTTAAGGCAGTAATTGGCCCCAATAAAGGACTACATTTCCTAGACTTACGTACAGTTAGATATGGACATGATATTAAATTCTGGCCACTAAAATATAAATGGAGATTGGGGACTTTGGGAAAGCTCAGCTGAGGTGTAATCTTTTATTTTTTATTTAAATCAATTTTATTGAAAGGTATTCATACACCACACAATCCATCTAAAGCAGGGGTTCTTAACCTTTTTGTTCCACGGACCTTTTCTCAAAATGTAGCAGCAGATAGTTTTATGGCACTCAACTAGCGTCTGGTCTAACAACTACTGTAATTTCAAAGTGTGTATGAGCGTGATTTTTTGAGATATTCAACAACTGTAATGGGATATGAAATGAATACTACTGTAATTTATTGCATACATTCATAAGTGAGGGAAATGCTAGATTTCAGTTAGAGGTCAGAGAAAATAAAGATAATAAACTGATTTTTTTCAATTTACGCTCATGCACCCCCGAAATCTTTCCACGGAATCCCTTGGAGGTCTGTGGACCCCTGGTTAAGAATCCCTGATCTAAAGTATACAATCAATGGCATTTGGTATAATCACAGAGTTGTGCATTCATCACTTCAATCAGTGTTAGAGCATTTGCATTACTACACAAAAAAAAGGAAAAGAATGAAAACTGCACACACAAAAAACCCAAAAACAAACAAGAAAAAACACACACAAAAAATCCTACCCCTTTGAAGTCACCTCTCAATCTTTCTATTCTTCTCCTGCATAAGTGCTAAACTATTTCTGTCTCTATAATTTGTTTGTATTTACATTTTGTATAGATGGGTAAAAAATATGTGGTACTTTTTGTCTAGTTTCTTTCACTTAGCATACTTCCTATTTTTTTTTTTTTTACCATTGATGGAAGGTTAATATATCACTATACCCAACAGTTAATAGTTTGCTTTGGTTGTATTTTTGCCCAAATATCACCCTCATATTAACATCTTATAACACTAATGTACATTTATTCTGTTTCAGAGAAAAACATGCACCATTAACCATACTAATTTTTCACAAGAGGGTAGGTTCCCTATGCTATATAGTCTCATATTTCATTTTTTAGCTTTCCTTCTAGTAATGTACACGACCTTAGACTTTCCCTTTCAACCACTATCATATCCATATATTAGCACTGCTAGTTACAAACATTATGATGTGCTCTCACCGTTTCTATTCACTTCCAAACAATTTCCAAACAGCCTTTTTAATTATTTTTATTTTTATTTTTTTTTACCAATTCTGCACGGATTAAACCTTAGCTTTCCATTCTCTAACCTCATTCTCTTTCTGGTGACTTATATTCTAGCTATTAACTCCATGAGTTTGCTCATTTTATTCAGTTTAAAATAGCAAAATCATACAATATTTGTCCTTTTGTGTCTGGCTTGCTTCACATTATATTTAATGCCCTCCAAGTTCATCCAAGTTGTCATATGCTTCATGACTTCATTTCTTGTTATAGCTGAATAATAATCTGTGTGCATATACCACTATTTGTTTATCCATTTGTCAGGTGATGAATAGCTGCGTTGTTTCCATCTTTTGGCAATTGTGAAAAATGCCGCTATGAACATCGGTGTGCAGATGTCTGTTCAGTCCCTGCTCTCAGTTCCGGGTATACTGAGGTGTAATCTTGTCCCTTCTACCTTTCCTTCTGTTTCTGGCCTGGAATGCAAATAAGATGGTTGAACCTCCAAGCAGCCTTCTTTTGATCTTAAGGGTGGAAGCCTCATGCTAAGAATGGTAGAGAAGAAAGCCTGGCTTCTTTATCACTCTGTGGAGCTCTTTATTAGTCCTTGCTTGCCTACTTCCCTGGAATTCCATTATTTGGGAAAATTAGCCCTTGAGTATCACTATATATGTCTTTGTTACTAGCAGCAGAAGAACACATTTCCTGATTCAGGTATCTAGTTATTCAGGCCCGTGAGTTCATATTCCCCTGAAATAGCAGAAAGGAGAGGGTTGAGTTTGCAGCCTAATGCTGTAAAACATGTCAGGCTAAGCTCATTCTCAGCACCATCAGCACTACGAGTGCCAGCTGCTATATTGAAAATTTGACTGGAGCATCCTTAGAAAAAAGTTTGTTTTATGCAATGTCACAGAACCAGCAAAATCCCTAGCCTTCAGATGTTTGGTGGGTAAGGTTTCAGGCACCTACTTCATATCCTAAGTCCTATTTATATATCCCAGCAACGAATTGCCAGCTCTCTCTGAGATCATTACTCAAATGTCACGTTTTTGGTAAAGCTTTCCCTGATCATCCAATTTAAAATTGCATACCTCCAAATTCCCCCCATCTCTCTTCCCTGATACTTCCCCCCTCATAGAATCTAACATACTATATATATGTATTTTTTATTGTGTTTATCATCTGTATCATCCACTGGAATATAAGGTCCACTAGCATGCGGGGGGTGTGTGTTTCTGTTTTGTTCACTGCTCTATCTCCAGTGTGTAGGACATAGCATATGCTCAATAAATATTTATTGAATAAATGAATTCCAAGGTGTTATACAGGCATCTCCCTGTACAAAAGATTGCATTTGTTTAAGTCAGATACCTATATTGTTTTATTCAAAAGCACCCCCCAGTTCCCCAAGCAACCTCTGCACTCCTCAGGCTCAAAAGGAATTCCTTTGGTGTACAATTTATTCCGTAGTTTGAATGGCATAGCAATCAGGACCAACAGGAAATGTATGGTGCTCTTAAAGAGGGTATTCAAGGAGAGCTTAACAAAGGGACTGTTCATAAAGGTTTGGGTAGACTTAAGATAATTCTTAAAGGAAGGTGAAGCACCATGGGCTGAAAACGGTGAGTAGCTGTTATCATCCAGTCCTCACTCCCACCCCACCTTATGAGACAAGTGAGAAAAGTTGTAACTGTAGCAGTTATGGCCCTTAGTATAGACAGAACTAATTAACCTACAGTGAGCCTGCAGGCATGTAGCTGGGGAAATAACGTCTTGCCCTCCCACTCTTGCCTCCCTCTGCCCATCTGGCCAATCCAAACCAGAAAACGATGGGAAGTAGATTTGGAAGAGGAAAAGGAAAAATTTCCAGCACAAATAATAATCACACACTGGTCAATTGTATGGTTGAAAAAGCATTTTTTATCTTTTCTAAGAAACTCTTTGCTGCCACTGCCAAGCCCTACACAGATAGATACCTGGAGGTCAACTGTGTGAAACCCTGACCATTTTCAGCAGTGTATCTAATACCCATTACCATCTCCACTTGGATCTCCTACACTTCAGCACATTCGGTACCTCAGTCTACATTCGATGGGGTACATCTGTTCTCAGCAACAACTGTAGGTAGTATGTCCCCTTTGATTGAGAACATATTTTAACTACAGTCCAACACTTTATCTGAGTACATGGGTACCTAATGTACTTTTTCTCTCAGAACCCTTATGTCAGCAGACACAAATGGCCCAACGACAGAGTAAATAGTACTCTTGTCAGCATGGTGAGGGCCTCTAGGTGAACCAAAGCAATGTCTTTTTAATGATGAACTGGATTGCTACAGAGTACTTGGGAAATTTATGGAAATTAGCTATTACTCAAGGTTAAGCGATCAATGTATCTCCTCCACTCCCCTGCCTCTGCAGGTTGTCATTATATCAGATGGCTCCAATTGCTACCTAGGGCGATCTCCCCATCTTAGGTGGTATCTGGTTGTATGGTCACAGGCTAGAAAGATCTATATTAAGTAAGGACCATTCTGCCCTGGATCTTTAACGTGCGGTCCTTTTGCTCAGATCACAAATTTAAGCCCCTGCCTTGCCAAGGTATATTGAAATAAGCAATTCTCCCCAGCTTTACACCCCAGTCTCTTGTGATCATTCCCCCTAAATCTAAGTATGATAGAAGTTTGGTCCACGAAACTCCCAAACAAGTATGGGCAGATTGTTATCCTAGCACTTCCCAACTATATGACCAGCGTAGCATGTAACTAACTTCCCTAGAATTTCATAGGTGTATATGGTAGAAAAATGGTCCCCCACCCCCCAAAGATGTCCACATCCTAATCCCAGAACCTGAGAATGTTATTTTACATGGCAAAAGGGTCTTTGCAGGTGTGATTAAGGTAAGGGTCTTAAGATGGGAAGATTATCCTGGTTTATTCAGGTGGGCCCAATGTATCACAAGGATCCTTATAAGGGGGATGCAAGAGGGTCAGAGTCACAGAAGGACATATGACGATGGAAGCATAGTTCAAAGAGAGAAATTTGAAGATACTATGATGCTGGTCTTAAAGATGAAGGGACAAGGAACCAAGAAATGCAAAGCCAGGGAGTTAGTCATATGGCTACCTGGGAAAAGAGCATTTCAGACAGGGAAAACAGCCAGTACAAAAGCCCTAACATCTGAGTGTATTGGCAGGTTCAAAGATTAGCAAGGGTGTCAGTTTGGCATACTATGAGTGAGAAAAGTGGTAAGTGATAGGCCTGGGGGGAGATGGGGATGGGACGTGAGGACCAATCGTGCAGGACATCATCAGGTCTTATTCTAAGATAGAAACCTTTGGAAGGGTTTTTGAGAAGTCTCATAAGACCTGACTTAGTTTTGAACCGAATCAATCTGGCAGCTGTGTTGACAATAAACTGTGTCTTGAGAGTGTGCATTTTCCCCTCCATCCCTGTGCCCAGTTGAGATTATCTGCTGAATGAAAAGGCAGAAAATTTTATTTGGAGTCTGAAAAGAGGCCAAACCTTTGTGGGAAAACAAAGTTGACAGTCATAATCAGTAGAAACCTATTCCAATTTACCAATTTTAACATGACAAAACCAATGATCATTTTAACTATGCACCGATTGTACAGACTGAAAACTGAAGACCCCACACATCAATTTAGAAGTGCTTCGTTTCTTTCAATGTAGAAACCTTAGAAAGATCAGAAAAACTGCAATGGCTTAAACAGCTGAGCACTCCTGTCCTCTGCTGGCTAGAACTGACAACAACAAGACTCTTTCTAATAAAAGATTGCCAGGTCATCCTGTACTAGTTTATTTCCTTCAAGAGGCACAGAGAAATAGACAGGAAAGCATAGAGACAGATAGACACAGAATGCTTTGATTTTCTGCCTTTCCTCTACCTTATTGCATTGTAATAGCCTGCAGTTATTTATTGTTTCACTATATTGTAAGCTCCATGAAGACAGGGACAAGCTTTTTCTAATTAGAAATATAACCACCAGCCTAAGTTAGTGCCTGACACATAGAAGGTGCTCAATAAATATTTGCTGAATGAATGAGAGGCAGACAGAGAAAGATGGAGAGAGGGATTAAGAAAAAGAGGATGGATAGAGAGAGGATCTATTTTTTTCAAGGACTCTTCCCACCTTTATTTGTGGGAGAGATTTATTTAATGTCTATTAGGATTAAACTTAGTATGTGCCAGGCATAGGAAATAGGAATTCAATTAAATTGGCACAAATAAGCATTATTCTAAACACTTTACAAATATCCTTACATAGAATTTATAATAATCCTATTAAATAAACACTATTATATCTATTATACAGATGAGGGAATGACATCAGGAAGAGGTTAAATTAATTTCCCAAGGCCAAATAGCTAGCAAATGGTGGGGCTAGACTTTTTTTTTTTTTTTAAGATTTATTTATTTATTTATTTATTTATCCCCCCCTTGCTGCTTGTGTTCACTGTGTGTTTTTTCCATGTCTGCTTATCTCCCCTTTGCTGTGAGGTCCTGCTGCATCAGCCCACCGTGCCGCACGGGCCGGCCTGCTCTCACAAGGAGTCCCCGGGAAGCAAACCCGGGGCCTCCCGCATGGTAAACGGGGGCTCTATAGATTGAGCCACACCCGCTTCCTGCTGTGAGGTCTTGCTGCATCAGCCCACTGGGCCGCGCGGCCGGCCTGCCCTCACAAGGAGGCCCCGGGAAGGACCCAGGGCCTGCCATATGGTAAACCAGAGCTCTATCCATTGAGCCACACCCGCTTCCCGGGGCTAGACTTTGAACCCAGTAAGTATGACTCTACAGTTCATCCTTTAACCTTCAGTATGCTGCCTCTCTAAGAAATGTAAAGAGAGGAGAGCAGAGATAGAGGAGAAAATAGTTTCAGGAGGATTGTTTGAATGTTTCCATGCAAGTCACCTGCCTACCGGAACATGACTATATCAGAAATGACATCAGAGGACCAATTTCATCTATTCAGTGCTTCTCATACTTGATCACAACAGGGGGAATGATAACATAGAAGGGTAACACAGAGTGCTTTAGAGGACTCAAAATAATTTTATGGTATAGCTTAAAAACTCAGGCACTCTATCCTGCACCTCTACTGTTGTGCTCCCAGTTTGAAAGCACAGCTCTAATCTTTTCTTTAATTTTGTCTTAATATAAAAGTTCCTGAAGCCTCAAGTTATTGGCTAAAAAAATTAAGTTGCTGAAAAAGAGCGATGGCATCAAAAGCACAAATGCTCTTTATGTTTAAGCCATAGGTGAATGATTATAACTATCAAAAACTTAGCAAACAGAATAACTTTATTGCTACAGTAGATAAATTTTCAAATGCTATTTACAAATGCTTCAAGAGTGATTTTTTCTAAAATAAAATAAAATACAATGAATCTCGTGTAATACTATCTTTAACAAGAAGAAAGTTTGAAAATAGTGGTGTTACATATTCATACATAAAATACCTTGAGACCTATGTATTTGGTGAAACTCAGCATATAACTCGGTATCTTTTTAAGTATACGTACTGTTAGGATGCCTAAGTCAGTTCTAGAAGGTGTTTCTTCTCTCAGTTAATAGCATAGTTATAACCATTCACCTATGGCTTAAACATAAAGAGCATTTGTGCTTTTGATGCCATCGCTCTTTTTCAGCAACTTAATTTTTTAGCCAATAACTTGAGGTTTCAGGAACTTTTTATATTAAGACAAAATTAAAGAAAAGATTAGAGCTGTACTTTCAAACTGGGAGCACAACAGTAGAGCTGCAGGATAGAGTGCCTTGCTTTGAAGCATCAGCTTTGCTCAATGGTAAGTTTTGTTTTTTTTAAAGATTTATTTGTATTTATTTATTTATCCCCCCCTTGCTGCTTGTGCTCGCTGTGTCCATTTGCTGTGCGTTTTTCTGTGTCTGCTTGTCTCCCTTTGTTGCGTGATCTTGTTGCGCCAGCTCACCGCACCACGCGGGCCGGCTTGCCTTTACCAGGAGGCCCTGGGAATTGAACCAGGGCCTCCCATATGGTAAACGGGAGCCCAACCAATTGAGCCACATCCGCTTCCCTAATAATGTATTCTTCATGGACCTTGGAGTCTTGTGGAAGAGAGACAGACATTATACTCATTGATGGAGGCTTGGACACAGATCCACAAGAGTGCACCTCATGAAGAACATGAAGTCTTTCTTGGTGCAGTAAGCGCAGCACCTTCAGTCCAAATGACACTGTTAACTTAGCATTTTTACTTCACCAAAAGAGAGGATCCATTAGATGGGTTTGTTACTGCCACTTGTTATGGGAAGGGTTTGGCAAGTCACCTTAGAACTATATCAGAGATGGAACATTCTTAGCCTGGAACATAACTGTATTGGAGTCTGTATGTGATTGCTTTTGGCTTGTACAGTGATGCCTGACTCATTCAACTGTAGCTTAGGGAAGCAGGCTGATTTCACATCAAGGCACAGAACATACACAAGCCATAGCAGCTTCGGTAAGATGGAACTGGTTTGGGCCACTTTACTAAAAAAATTACACACACACACACACACACACACACACTCAATTACAGTTATAGTTAGGTACCAAGCAGTTGAGATTTTATCCTTATACATTATACCCAGTACATGTTATCACCTTCCCTCATCCAAATCAGTGTTATAAGTTAAGAGTAGGTTTGTCCATTACAGAATACTTAACACTTAAGAATACTTAATACTTAATGGGATTATATTAGTTTTTCTCCCTTCTTATATAAAGAGGTCTAGATTTCCGTTTCCATCCAGGGACTGGATTTACCTTCCTGCCTGAAAGAGCTCAAAATAAACCAGACAAAATATATAAAACGATTCTTAATATAGTGCACATTGGGCAACAAAGAACATTTATCACTGAGAGATGGGATACAAACATGATAAGCTCTATGATTTCCCCAGCTACTGCCTTGAGAGTTTCCAGGCCATGGCACAGAGAAGGGGAATGTAGGCAGAGCCCAGTGACCCTCTGACTTGAGCAGATGGAGCTGAGAGTTCAGGGAGACTGAAGTGGCTAGAGTTTTCAGAACTGAATACTAAAGAGAAGAGAACTGTTCAGAGAGTAGATTTATACAGGGGTCCCTTAGAGTTTTCATCAGAGTACTGATTAGGGCATGTGCATGAGAAAACTACCCAAATAGTGGGGGGAGGGGTGAAGCAGGCTAGTTAGGGAATCAATAGACGGACCTGGAATCGGGCAGAAAAACCACCACCATTGACATATGGACATTGGTACCCTCAAGATGGCTGCTGAGGACCCCTGCAGGATTCCCCCATTACAGAACGAGATTTCCTCTGGAAGCCAGGAGAAGTCCCAGATATTCTCCAGGGGCCTTATCATTGTGCCCTCCTGGGAGATTGATAGGTGGGGTAATCAATCAAAACAGCAAACAACTGGGACTCCACCCTTGTCATTAGGAAAAGGGCAGAATAATTAATGGTTCAAAAAGCAAGCACAAAGGCCAAACCGGCCTCTGTCTTTTGACCCATGCTCTTGCTTTCTACCCTCTATTCTGGTCTTCTTCACCCCCCTGCCTGGAACAACATGCAAGTAAAACCTGGGCATTTATAATCTATAATGGCAAATTGTAGTCTGTAAATTGGCCCTCTTTACACTCTTCAGCCCCTTCCTCTCTACCTGGGACCCATGATATGGTATTTTCTCCCATTTCTCTTCTCACAATTCCTTAATAAATTACTGGCCTAACTAACCTGGCTTGCTTTTGAAATTCATTTCTTGTGGCTTAGCCAAGAACCTAGAGAAAATCTGTCTACAGAGGCATCCAGAAAGATTAGAAGGAACAGTCACTCACATTCATGCAGAGAGGGGAAGACTGCCTGTTCCCATCAGCCAGACTGGAAAAACTAAAAATGTGTGACATTGGGTAAAATACTCAGGAGAATCTTGATTCAGTGGTGGGGAATATGTATCCCAAGCCTGAGCACTGCTTTGGGCCTGCCAAAGAAATCATAAAAGTAAGACTTGAAATAAACAATTTCCAAGTAACTTAACGGCATCCCAGAACAAAGCTCAAGAATAATTATAGGAATACAAAAACATTCATCACACAATAAGGGAAAATCCAATGTCTGGCATCTAATCAAAGATAATCAGGCATGCAAAGAGGCAGGAACACATGGTCCATAATAGGAAGACTAATAAAACAATCAAAACCTATTCAGAATTGATACAGACAAGGACATTAAAACAGTTAACATTATGTTCAAAAGGTTAGAAACATGTAAAATATAAAAGATACCCAAAATGAACTTCTAGATAAGAAAAATGAAAAGTATGAGGTGAAAAATTAAACCTGACTGATGCCAGATTAAACAGCAGAAAAAAAAAAAAAGATTAGCAAATTTGAATACATGGCAATAGAAATAATCAAAATGAAACATAAAAAGGAATGAAAAATGAAGGCATCATCAGTGAGCCGTGGAACAACTTCTAGAAGACTATTATATATGTAATTGGATTCTTTGTAGAAGAGAGGAGTACTGAAAAAATTTGGAGAAATAATGGCCAAAAATTTCTAGATTTGATGAAAACTCAGATTCGAGAATCACAACTAACTCGAAGCATATGAAACATGAGGAAAATGATACTAAGACATGTCATATTCAAATTTCTCAAACCTAGTGATAAAAGCACTTTTACTTTCTCCCTTACAATCTTTAGGCCTTTTCTTCTTGCCTTTCTACAACCTCCAATACAAGGATGAATGGAATTGGTGAGAGCATACATTTTTGCATTTTGACCAATTTTAGGGAGAAAGCATTCAGCATTTCACCATGAAGCATGAGGTTAGCTTAGCTTTAGGTTTTCCAGTGATACCCTTTCTCTGACTGGGGAAAGCCCTCTTATTCTTAGTTTACTGAGTTTTATCTTGAAAAGTGGTGAATTTGCCAAATGCATTTTTTCTGCATCTGAGATTACCGTATGATTTTTTCCTCTTATTGTGTTAATGAGGTAAACTACATTGATTTTTGAATGTTAAACCAACCTTTTACTTCTGGAATAAAATCCATTTTTTATTAATTGCTGGATTCACTTCCTTTCTTTTTTTCTGAGGATTCCTACATATATGTCCATTGGATTTTATAGGTTTTATCATGCTGACCTTATGAAATGTATTAAGGGAGTGTTCCTTTTTTTATTTTCTGAAAAAGTTTGTGTAGGATTGGCATTATTTCTTCTTTAAATGTGTGATAGAATTCAACAATGAAGCTTCAAGTCCTCTTTGTTGGATTTAAAAAAAATTTAGGTATTTTACATACAGTAAAATTAAAAGTTTTTAGTATACAATTCAATTTCTTGGGTAAATACCTGGAAAAGGATTGCTGCATTTTATGGTTAGTGTATATTTAACTTTGTAAGAAACTGCCATACTGTGTTCCAAAGAGGCTGTACCATTTTGCATGCCCAGTAGTAATGTATGAGATTTCCAGTTGCTCCACATCCTCATTGAAACTTGGTATTGTCAGTATTTTTTTAGTCAATACAGTACATGCGTAGTGGTACCACATTGTGGTTTTAATTTGTTTTTCTCTAATGACTTATGATGTTGAACATCTTTTTTTTCACATAAAATTATTTGCCATCCATATATCTTCTTTGGTGAAGGGCCAAATCAAATCTCTTGCCCATTTTTAAAAAAATTCAGTTGTTTCCTTATTGTTGAGTTTCAAGAGTTCTTTATACATTCTGGATACAAGTCCTTTACCAGATATGATTTGCAAGTATTTTCTCCCAGTCTGTGGCTTGACTTTTCATTCTTTTAAGTGTCTTTTACAGACCTGAAGTTTTCAGTTTTTATGGAGTCCAATTTATAATTTTTTTTCATTTTCATATCTTTTACTTACCCACAGTCACAAAGATTTTCACCTGTTTCTTTCCATATAAATTTATAATTTGATTTTTGACCTTTGGATTTACGATTTTGAGTTAATTTTTCATAAGGGGCAAGGTATGGTTTGGGGTTCACCATTTTGCATATGGACGTTCACTTGTTCTAGCTGTTTGTTGAAATGACTGTTTTATTGAATTGCCTTTATACCTGTGCCTAAACTTTATTAATATATGGGTGGATCTCTATTCTGTTCTATTGCTCTATACATCCATTCTTTCACCAATGCTATACTGTCTTCATTGCTGTAGCTTTATAGTTTTTAGATCAAGTGGTATTGTTGGATTTTCTCTAGGTTCTTGGCTAAGCTACAAGAAATGAATTTCAAGGGCAAGCCAGGTTAGTTAGGCTAGTAATTTATTAAGGAATGGAGAGGAGAGAAATGGGGGAAAATAACAGATCAAAGGTCCCAGGTAGAGAGGTAGGGGCTGAAAAGTGATAAAGAGGGCTGACTTACAGACTACAATTCCCCATTATACATTATAAATGCCCAGGTTTACTTGCATGTTGATCCAGGTGGGGGGAAGAAAGCAAGAGCAAGGGGCAAGAAGGTAAGACTCGGGGGTAGTTCAGCCTTTGCGCTTGCTTTTTGAACCATTAATTATTCCGCCCCTTTGCTAATAACGGGGAAGAAGTCCCAGGTGTTTACTGTTTTGATTGATTACCCCACCCCTCAATCCCCTGGGAGGACCCAATGATAGGGCCCCAGGAGAATATCTGGGGATTCTCCTGGCTTCTGGAGGAAATCTTGTTCCGAATGGGATTTCTTGCAAGGGTCTTCCAGCAGCCATCTTGGGGCTACTGATGGTCACGTGTTCAATGGCGGTGGTTTTTCTGCCAAGTTCCAGATGCGACTCTTTATTCCCTAACTAGCCTGTCTCCGTATGAGTCCTCTAAGTTTGTATTTCTTTTTCAAAATTGTTTTGGCTATTTCCTTTGCTTTCTCTACACATTTTAGAATCAGCTTGTCAATTTCTTGCTAGGATTTTGCTTGATATTGTGTGATTGATATTGTGTGATTCCACAGTTCTTTGTTGAGAAAACTAACAGTTTAACAAAACTGACAGTTCCAACCCATGAACATGTTATAATCCTCCATTTATTTGGAGGATTATTAGATCATTAGCGTTTTGTAGTTTTCACTGCACAGATCCTGCAGTGAAAGATTAGATTTTCACCTAAATGTATCATGTTTTTT
>JAQZBX010081007.1:0-13736 GCA_029593785.1 Cabassous unicinctus | reverse complement strand
TTTTTTTTTTTTTTTTTAGGAGGTATCCAGGATTGAACTCCAGACCTGACCACATAAGAATGCAAAGCAGGCAGCCCTATTATTTTTTTTATCTTTCTACAATGTGATCCCTATAAGAAATGGGAGGCAAAAATAGCAAACCTATATAAAACAAAATGTGAGATAATATTAATATCCTGCCAAGTTTAAGCACTTCAAAATAAGGAAATGTTTGAGTTAAAATATTAACATTTCTGTGTGAGTCCGACTTTTCTTCATATATTTCAACCAAATAATAGACAACAGATTGAATACGTAAGCAGATATGAGAATCCATTTGTCTTCTATTGTCAGACATTGAAGAGATTTTTTTTTTTTTAATGTTCAACAATGCCAGTCATCTCATTAAATTCTTTTTGCTTTGGAAAACATGGTTGTTGTTGTTGTTTTATAAAAATGTGTTATTTAATTTAACATGTAATGTTTTCATTATTTTTAAATAAATACAGAATGAAATATTTTTAATGCCTGAGTTTTAATTTTCAATACAATACATATATGTGATAGTTAGTCTTCTGTGTCAACTCTAACTAACCCAGTTATTTAATCAAACACTAATCTAGGTTGTTGCTGTGAAAGTCTCTTGTAGAGGTGGTTAACATCTAAAATCAGTTGATTTTAAGGAAAGGAGATTACCTTCTATAATGTGAATAGACCTCATCCCAACAGATAAAGGCCTTATGAGCAAAAACTGATGTTTCCCAGAGAAGAAGAAATTCTGCCTCAAGATGTCTGCATAAAATCCTTCCTGAGTTGCCAGCCTGCCCTACAAATTTGAGACCTGTTAGTCTCCACAGTCATATGAGTCAATTCTTTCAAAGTAAATAATACACATATGTCCCCATATCCTATTAATCCTGTTTCTCTGGAGAACTCTGTCTGATATAATAATGGTAGACATAACCCACATAAACAAATGCTTTTTGTGTTCCTCAGGTCCTCAATAATTGTTATGAATGTAAAGAGATCCTGAGACCAAAATATTGAGGACTGCTGGATTAAAATAAAGTTATTTTACCTGGGAGAGGTAATACATTAAGCCAGTGGTTCTAACGTTAGCTACACATTCAAATCATCTAGAAAGCTTTTTAAAAACAGTGATGCCTGGATCCTATCCCCAGAGATTCTGATGTGATTAGACTGAGATGTGGCCTGGACATCAGGTTCTTTAGATCTCCCCAGGTGAGCTTTAAACCCTAACATGCAGCTAAGGTTGAGAACTACTCCATTAAGCCACAGACTCTGAGAAGCAAATTAGGAAGAAAAAAAAATCATATAATCAGATTAAAGGTAATATTAGCAATCATGTAGTGTAGTAGCTATTTTGTAAGGTCCAGTGTTAACAGTAAAAAGAGCTTGGTAAAGTGGGCCAGCCCTAAACAAATTATGAAGGAAGCAGTTTAGATTCAAAATGTCCATCTTTTCCCCCACTTTTTATCCCTTTCATGAGCCTCAAACTGAAATACCCTGCCCTTTGTTCCTTTAATAGCCATAGCGAATATAAAGATGCCTACACTATATCCCTTCCCAAACCTGCCCACCACTGTTTCAATAAGAGAGTGAAAATCTATTTTTTCCTTCTGCGGTTCCCTAGAAATAATCTCAGGAATCCAAATTTCCTGTAAATCTTCCCAACTCCTTTCACTAGATGAGAGGTCAGATCACCTTCTTCAGGTCAAGGTGGCAATAGAAGAAAAGACTCCTCTTCTCAGGTTTTCTGGCACTTTCCCTTTCCAGTCCTTTAGAATAATTTGCCTTTCAAAGCAGGGAAATGGAACTTTCCCAATTAACCCTGATTCCTTTCTCCACCACTAATCTTGCTCAGAAAATTCCTTTCACCCTTTGCAGAAGATTGAATTATGTATCCCAACAAAAGACCTGTTCTTAATCCTAATTCATGTGCCTGTGATGTGAACCCATTTGCAATGCATTTACATTACCCTTTGAAGGGTATTATCAACTCTTTGAAGATGCATTATCAGTTGCGATGTGGAATATTTGTGACTAGGATCTCTTAAAATCCTATTTAGATGTGGCCCAACTGAATCAGGGTGGGCCTTAACCCATATTACTGGAGGCCTTATAAAAGAGAAAGCCACAGGAAGGAGCAGGAAGTCCCTGGAAACCAGAAGAGCAAACACAAGGAGAAATGGCCATGTTACAGGAGTCAGAGATGCAACCCAAGGAACCCCAAGGATTGCAGCAAGTCAGCACCAGAACACTACAGACTTTGAGGAGAAAGCATGGTCTTACTGATGCCTTGATTCTGGACTTTTAGTCTCCAAAACCGTGAAACCATAAATTTCCGCTGTTGAAATTAATCCATTATGTGGTATTTGTCATAGCAGCTCTAGCAAACTAAGATGTCCCTTTACTAATTTTGTCATACTTTTTATCAGTTTTTCTCTGATTTTAAAAATCAAAAGCCTTCAGGGTTCAAAGGAATGAATGTCTAGTAAGGAATTTTAATATATTCCAGGAGATGAGAATAGAATCAAAGAAAAACCAAAGAGAAACTTCCCTTTACAACTAACTGGTTTGACTTTTTATTTTTAAGCTTCTCTCTCATTAATTTTCTTGCATCTTGTAGGAACAAATCAGGTGAGAAAGCATCAAATTCTATATTTATATTCATAAATAAATATCTATATTTATGACTGCATGAAAGATGACAAGCCATTAGCTGGAAAACCTGTTTCCATTCAGAGTTACTAACTAAATTTTTATGGTGTAAGTTAAAAATATAATGAAGGTTAAGTGTGTCAATAATATATTTTTAAGATCTTCTAATTCTATAAATTCAAATGAAATGACAGATGCAATGGAAAATAAGGTGCAGCATTTGCAAATTAAAGCCAAATTTCCTCTGATATATACACAGATTACTGTAATACTTTTTTGAAAGTATTTTAATGAGCAGCTTTGCAACAGAAGTATTGAAATATAGAATTTAATCTTTAAAAAATATTTTATCCTGTTTCCATGAGGTAAATATATATATATATAATCATTTTGTGACTTATGACATATCTGATAAGCCTAAGGAGTTGTTTTGTTTGTTTGTTTGTTATTACAATTCATATTTTTATTTATTTATTTTTTAAAGATACTTAGATTACATAAATGTTACACAAAAAATGTAGGGATTCCCATATGCCCCACCTCCCACACCTCCCACAACTTCCCACATAAACATCCTTCATTAGTGTGGCACATTAATTGCAATTGATAAACACATCCTGGGACTTTGCCATTAAGCATGGACCATAGTTCACATTGTAGACCACACTGTCTCCCACACAGTTCTGCATGTTATGTGATGATATAAAATGGCCTATATCTGTTGTTGCAATGTCACTCAGGACAATTCCCAAGTGCCGAAAAACTCCTGTATTACAAATGCTTTTCCCTCTCCCTGCCCTCAGAGCCTCCAGTGTCCACTGACTCCACATCAATGCTGTAATTTCTTCCATTGCTTGAATCACAATTTGTTTATAGTAGAATACAAGTAAGTCCACTCTAGTCCATAGCTCTTCCCCCCATCCTGAGGAGTCTGGGATGGTGATATCCACTCCACCTCAAATTGAGAGGGGGCTTATATCCCATGGGGAAGATGGATGGGATTATTCTGCCTGCAGCTGCAGACTCTCTCCATTCCCTGGGACAGCCGTTATCCATCATCATCTCCCCGCCAGTTGTCCTGAGTGAGTCCAATGAGCTGTAGAGTAGGGGGTGCTGCTCCACTGAGGTTCCAGGCCCAGCTGGCACATGGATAGCCCAAAGACTCAAGTCTCTGGACATACACCTACAAACTCCAGCACCAAGTATAGGCTTGAATAGAAGGGACAGATGAGCCATATGCAAGGAAGACATAGTTGAGTCCAACTCTGTCACTCTCAGGAGCACAAACTCCAAAGTAGGGCCCACTGGCAAGGCACCAAACTCTGGAACTATCCGCCCTGACATAGGACCTGGATGTCTCCAGAGCCCTCAGGAGCCCCACTACTTGGGGTGATATCCACTTTGGAATTCTATGAAATCCTACTGAGATGTGCGTAAGCATTACCTCTGGGATGACCTCCCGACTCATTTTGAAGTCTCTTAGCCATACAAACTCATTTGTCTTTACCTTTTTCCCCTTTTATTCAAGGTCTTTTTCCAGTCGCATTGCCAGTTGGCACTTGGTAGCAATCCCTTGGTGCAGGGAGGCTCATCCCTGGGAGTCATGTCCCACACTGGGAGGAAGGTAATGCATTCATATGCTGAGTTTGGCTTAGAGAGAGGCCACATTTGAGCAACAAGGAGGCTCTCAGGAGGCAACCCTTAGGCACCCCATAACAATAGGCTAAGTTTCAATTTCAAGAGCAAAGACTCATAAGGCTAGTCATCAATATCGAGGGCCCATCAGTGGATCATCCTCCTTCACCAGTCACTGCCCCTGCACTTGGGGGACTGTTGCTGCTCCCTTAGAGAATGTGGCAGAGCTCTCCAGGATGGGAATTCAGTATCCTCTCATTTATTGAGTGATTCTGCACCCACTGTGACAATGCCCCATGAACATTTGAACATTTTTATATACCTTATATTTATGCTCAGATGAACTTCTTCCCATGCATCCCCCATCCCTGACACCCTACACCAATGATCCTCCCCTGCCCCAGTTGTAATCCTTCTGTGATCCAAAGCTTCTTCAAGGATGAAGCCATTATAATAGCTGAATACAATTAAAAGGAAAATGAAATAATAATGATAAGTTTAAATGTAAGAGATAAAATACATAAAGATTTAAAAAAACTAAAACTAAAATAAAATTTAAAGATTGGGATATTAAAAAAATGAAAAATATAACAATAAAACCTGTTTTTGACCTTTTGCCTTTCATCACTGCAATATCTGGTGTCCAGGTGGCACCTTCCCCCTCTCATTCCCCAGGGTCTCACTATTTTTCATTTTGTTTCCAAAGAAGTTTTAGGTCACAGCAAAATCACACACAGAATTCAGGAGACTCTCATATACCCAACATCTTCCCCCTTTCCTCCCACCCATATTAATACCTTTTTATATGTGGATGGTAGCATTGTTATAACTGATATACAAATAGTGAAACATAGCTACTAAACATTGTCAATGGTTTACTCTATGGTTTACATTTCAGACTGTACACTTTTATAAGTTGTTTTATAAGTACTATATTTACAGTAAATTACTGTTCTTTGTCTCTTTCGTGTTTATCTTCTAATATATGTGATTCATCTGATTTCAGCTTATCATGATATTTTGTAATGCCTGTTGTTTCATGCAACTTTTTATTATTATTCTCCACTTCAACTCATCCATAAATTTGATCAGCCTAACATCAGTTTAGAGTCATCTTCAACTACAATGACAAAGAAATGACTTATAAATTCCCACTAAACAAAAAGGTCCCCAATTTAAACATTACTTCTTTGGAATGCCTTCCTTAGCCTTCAGATGGATTAGTCCTTCTGGCTATATATTCTCATAGTTCCATTTATTTCCCCTGTAAAAACACACATATGATTGCAGTACTTGTTTAGTTCTCTCTCTTGTCTGCTGGACTCTAGGGGCAAGGACTGAGCCTGGCTTGCTCACAGATGCATTCCCTGTACTGGTTACAATGATTAGCCTGTGTAAGTGGTTCATAAATATTTATTTAGTAAACATATGAAAACATGATGGTTTAAGCAATAAGTTTACCAGTGTAATCTTCTCTTTAAATAGATCACACCCCCTCACCCTGCCCTACTTTCTCATCAAACACACATGTACACTAACAAACACACACAAACACACACATACATATATACATAGTATGTATATACTAGAGAGTATTTAAATGTCAGAATTCCTTTATGCAGAGATAGGCTAGAATGAAGGACAGAATGAAAAAATTCTATAAAATCCCTCATGGTGAAAATGAAAATTGTGTTCAAATTATAAATTTTTTAAAAATGTTAAGATACCTAAAAACATTTCATCCTCTCTTAATAGTAGAGTGAAAGATATGGTAATCAATGTTCCTAAACAACCTTAATTTTTCTTTCTAAATGGCTTTTTGAGAGCAACAACCCAACACACTCATATTATTAATAATGTCAAAGTCACTTACATCCAATCATGAATGATTTTCAAGGTACTCAAAATTTATCATTTTCTTTCAACTTTCAAACACTAAACTTGTTTGTTTTTTTGTTATGTTTAACTTTTTAATACTTATTTATTTTTACTAGTGAGTCATGAGAAAGCTGGGGATCCATCAACAATTTTTTCCCAGCAGTTAAAATAGAACTTTTTAAAATGTGGCTATTTTCTAGAAGAAAAATAAGAGAATATCTTTACAATTCCGGGGTTGGTAAAGATTTCTTAGAAAGAAATCATATAATCACAATCATAAAAGAAAAAAATGTTAAGTTGGTTTTTATCAAAATTTAAAACTGCTGATCAAAAGATACTGCAATAAAATGAAAGACAAGTTACAAATTGGGAGAAAAATATTCATAATATATATGTCTGACAAAGAATTTGTATCCAGAATATATAAAGACCTCCTATAAATCAGTAATAAAATATTAAAAAATCCAGTGGTGGGAAATGGGGACAAATATTTTATCAGATACTTCACAAAAGAAGATAATGTCCAATAAACACAAGAAAATGTGTTCAATATCATTAGTCATCAGGAAAGTGCAAATTAAAATCACAAGATACCATATTATACCCTTTAAAATGGCTAAAATTAAAAAGACTGATGATGCCAGATGTTGGCAAAGATATGGAGTACCAGGAATTTTCATGCATTGGCGGTGGGAGCATAAAATGGTAAAATCACTTTGGAAAACAATTTAACAGTTTCTTATCAAATTAAGCATACAATTAGTCTTTGACCCAGAAATTTCATTCTTAGGTATTTCCCCAAGAGAAATGAAAACACATATCCACACAAAGACCTGTACAAAAACGTTCATAGTAGCATTATTCACAATAAAAACTAGGAGCAACTCAAATGTCCATTAACAGGTGAATGGATAAACAAACAATGGAATTACGTTATTCCATTATGTTCATGCAATGAATTCCATTATGTTCATACAGTGGAATAATATTGAGCAGTGAAAAAGAAGTAGCTACCACTTATACACTTGTGGCAGTTTGGCATTGTTTATGAATTCCAAAAATAGATATTGGATTATGTTTGTAAATTGGTCTGTACCTGGGCATGATTAAATTATGATTAGACTCTGATTGGGCCACATCAGTAGGACATTGAGTCCCAGGTGGGGATTCACAGAGAAAACTGCACATGGAGAAGAGAGTTGGCATTTTGACCCTGGAGCCCGGGAAGTAAACACACAGGAGAAGCAGGTACATGAGGAAAGAGAGAAGGTTCCGTTAGATATGGCAGAGGCCCCAGGAAGAAAGACAAGCCGTTTGCCTGAGAGTTCACAGCTGACCTTGTGGGGAGAAGAAAGCAGTTGAGCCCAGAGAGAATCGAGCCCCAGGGAGAGAGACAAAACCTAGATAGCCTGATAGTTTACAGCTGACCTTGTGGGGACAACAGAGCAGCTAAGCCCAGAGAGAATCGAGCCCCAGGAGAGACAAGACTTATCCCAGCCTACAGCTGATACTGGAAGAAACTGGGACCATGGAGCCTTA
This sequence comes from Cabassous unicinctus, assembly GCA_029593785.1. NCBI lineage: Eukaryota > Metazoa > Chordata > Mammalia > Cingulata > Chlamyphoridae > Cabassous > Cabassous unicinctus. Next base: position 6,023 of record JAQZBX010081007.1, on the reverse strand, counting down.
ATAGGAAGAGGAAGGCTGAATGTCAGCAGCCATCTTGCTCCAACACATGGACTTTGGTGAGGGAAGTAACTTATGCTTTATGGCTGGGTAACTGTAAGCTTCTACCCCAAATAAATACCTTTTATAAATACCTTTTATAAAAGCCAACAGATTTCTGGTATTTTTCATCAGCACCCCTTTGGCTGACTAATACAACACTCAACAACAGATAAGGATCTCAAAAACATGTTGAGCAAAAAAGCCAGACAGAAAAGACTATATACTGTGAGATTCCATTCATATGAAGTTCATGAACAAGCAAAGCAATGTATGATGATAGAAATCAGAATGGTGGTTGCCTAAGAGGAGTGAAAAGCAACTGGAAGGGGTCAAGAAGGAACTTTCAGAGGATGATGATATGATCTATATATTGATTGGGGTATTGATTATACAGATGATTACATTTGTCAGAACTCATGGAATTGTATACATAAGATCAGAGCATTTGAACGATTATAAATTTTACCTCAAAAAGGAAAAAAAACTCTCCCTGATTTAGTCCATTACCCTTCATTTTATAATTAAAGAAATTGGTGTTCAGAGAAATTCAGGTCTCACCTCATTTATGGCAGCACCAGCTATAAAACTAAAATCTTTCACTTTCCAGTAGAGTAGTAGTAATTGTTGTTATAAAAGCAAACATTTATGTAGTTCTAAGTACTTTACATAAATACACTTATTCATTTCATAATCACAACTCTATGAGAGAGATATTATTATTATCCCCAATACTGAAGAAAACCTGCACAGGATCACACAAAGCCAATTCAACTGCAGGCAAAGTACTTTTACTATAACCCTACCACTATTACCCTATTAGCATTTCAAAGAAAAAAATGTAAGTAACCAGTAAATTCATCTACTTTTAATAAGCTAAGATTTTACTGAATGTAAAACAAGATACTTTTGAAATTATTTTATATTTAAGTTTTAAGCAGAATGCTCATTTGTATTACTCCCCCCTTTAATCAAATGTCTATTATCACATCTATTAGCAGGAAAAGAAAGCGATTTTTTTATTTTAAATAATTAAATACTAAAGCATTAAATTAATATAACCTAAAGTCAAGGCTTAACTACTTGGCTGTCTTTTGCTTTGGGTCATTTATGAATTTTCTAAGGTGTTATTTTCTATTAATCTAAGTTTCAGTGATATGAAATTGGAAGGTATTTTCACTGATCAGGCTACACCAACTATAATCAGACTTAACTATTTCTCTCAACTTTGGATCCTGGAACAGTATTAATTGTGATTGCTAATTAGCCCTTTCTGACTTCTCATGAAAGAATAATCATTGCAAGAGTAATTTTCGAGTCAAACAAAAATGCTTGGTTTCTAAGATTCTGCCCTGCAGTCTCAATTGAAAGAAGAAAGGCTCTAAAATCCCTTTCCACAGGGTCTGAAAATAGAACGTCAAGGAAGCAAATAAAAAAGATGAAATTCACAGAAAATAGTAGCCATCATTTTAAAAAAAAGTTTACTATGCCAGGCATAGCTGTTAATAATAATGGTTAGAAAGTTGCAATGCTGCCTTTAAACCACATGTTCCTATGAGTATTTTTATTTTTGCTTAAATTTAGGCTGAATTTGTGCTGTTTGTTTTATTTATATATCTGAAATCATTAGCAAAGTATTTTGAGTGTTTTAGTAATACTAAATACAGTTTGTGGGAAGCAGATGTGGCTCAAATGATTGAGCTCCTGCCTACCACATGGGAGGTCCTGGGTTCTGCTCCAGTGCGTTCTAGAGAAGAGGAGCAAGACAGCAAGCTGGCGCAATGGGCTAGCGCAGTGAGCTGATGCAACAAGATGACACAACAAGGAGAAACAAAGAGGAAACACAATGAGAGAGACAACAAAGCAGGGAGTGGAGGTGGCTCAAGCGATTGAGCACCACTCTTCCACATGGGAGGTCCCAGGTTTGGTTACCAGTGCCTCCTAAAAAGAAGAGGAGCAGACACAGAGCACACAGCGAATGGACACAGAGAGCAGACAGCAAGTGCAAAACAACGAAGGGGGAGGGGAATAAATAAATAAAATATATCCTTAAAAAATAAATAAATACAGTTTGTGGCCATAAAAAATCCTCTCAACACTACAGATCATTTATACTCCATTATTCAGACTATAATAAATTAGATGAACTAATCCATCTTCAATTTTAATGTTTGAAAAAGCATTTTAATGTTTTCAACAAAGCTCATCATCAGCATCAGGCCAAGAATATAGCTAAAGTTCCCTTTAAAAAGCTTAAATAATGCAGCATACAGTTTTAGTAAAACTAATCCCCTTCTGTTACTGGCCAAACCTTGATCTTTTATGCATCTCACTCAGTAAGTCACATACCTATTACGGAGACGCCTAAAGTTTGAATTTACAGCAGGGTTTCTTAACCTTTTTTGTTCCACCAAGCCCTTTGCCAGTCAGGTAAAAGCCATGGATGCCTCACTAAGTCCACACTACACTGAGTATTATTTAATAAATATATCACGCCCACAACAACACATCTCCACAAGAATGTTGTTGTTTTTTTAATTTTAATTCAAGCTCATGGACCCCTTGTTAAGAACCCCTGATTTAGAGAATTGTAAGAAGGCAAAGGAGAATGATTAACTGCTTTCATACTATATTGTTTTAGTCCTCCAAGAAAATCCTTCTAACAGCCTGGGGTTGGAATCTGTATTTCATTTTTAGGAAGAAACAAAGTAGCAATTTTAGAAAGGGGGCTTAAAGGAAATTTCATAAGCAAACAGAAGTGGCCATAGAACAATTCTGTGTTTTCATTCCACTTCATTATAGAGATGGCCCCATCTCTATATTCTACTCTTGTATTAGAGAAAAATGAACATCAATCAGAAAACAAGCTAATGGCCCAAACTCATGACATTCAGGACTACACCAGATATTCAGAAGGCAGTAAAAATTATTATTCAGGCTTTTTAGAAAATGAAAATATGAGGTAAACAAGGTATAGTGGATAGATAACATCTCTGTGTGCTAACATATAGGCTCATCTTTACTAAATTATGCAGCTAGCTATAATAATAACTATGGCTTTATAGTATATATATATATTAGTTTATATATATACTTTACAGATGTGCATTAGTTAGCCAAAGGGGTGCTGATGCAAAATACCAGAAATCTGTTGGTTTTTATAAAGAGTATTTATTTGGGGTAGAAGCTCACAGTTACCAGGCCATAAAGCATAAGTTACTTTCCTCACCCAAGTCTATTGCCATGTGTTGGAGGAAGATGGCTGCTGACATCTGCAAGGGTTCAGGCTTCCTGGGTTCCTCTCTTCCTGAGGCTCGTTTCGCTTCGGGCTCAGCTGCTCTGCTCTCTCCATAAGTCCAGCTGCAGATTATCAGGCAAACAGCTTGTCTCTCTTCCCCGGGCCTCTTCTGTGTCCAGTTGAGCCTTCTCTCCTTCCTCATGTATCTGCTTCTCTATGTGTTTACTTCCCAGGCTCCAGGATCAAAACTCCAAACTCCCTTCTCTGTGGTGCGGTTTCTCTGTGAGTCCCTGCCCACCAAGGGGTTAGGGGGACTCAACATCCTACTGATGTGGCCCAATCAAAGCCTCAATCATTATTTAATCAAATGAAAGTGAAACCTCTGAATCTAATATAATCTAATATGCCCACAGGAACAAACGAGTTTACAAACATAATCCAATATCTATTTTTGGAATTCATAACCAATATCAAACTGCTACAACATGTAAAAGACTTTGATAACATAATCCCTATAAGGGCAGCAAGCTCTCAATAAAATATTGAATGTCCAAAAGCAAACACTTTATCATTTTTCAAAGTAGTACCTGTCATATGAAGAAATATTTGATTCCTCAAATATTTGACTCCAGCAGTCCAGCACAGCTTGAGGTGCTAGATGTGTGGGGAGTAGCAGTAACAGTAAGATAAAGCAGGAGAGGGTCCAATGAGTGACCCCCTTATACATCATGCAAAAAAGTTTGCAAAATGAAAGTATTGGTTAGCTATTGAAGTATTTTAGGCTCAGGGAATCATATAATCAATTCTGCATTTTACAATTATCATTCTGGGGGGCGGGTATGGCTTGAATAGTTGGGCATCCATCTCCCATGTGGAGGGACCTGGGTTCAATCCCTGGGACCTCCCCATAAAATAAAGAAAAATATAGAAAACGCGCGGGCCGCCAGGCCCCGCATGCAGGTGTGCCAGGCCCCACCGAGCCATGCAGCAAGATGATGACATAACAGGAGAGTGACACAAAGGGAGAGCCAAGACGAGATGCGCCGAAAAACCAGGAACTAAGGTGGCACAGGTGGTAGGACGCCTCTCTCCCACATCAGAGGTTCCCAGGATTGATTCCTGGTAAGGACAGGAGGAGAAGGATGAGGGGAGAGGGCAGGAGACAGAGAATTGCCCAGTGAATGGACACAAAAACAGTGGAAGTGGGGGGGAAGGGGCGTTAAAATTGGATGAAAGTAAAATAAATTAATAGAATTATCATTCTGGTGGCAGAGTGGATCCAAGGCAGGTAAACTACTTTAGATCATCATTTCAGTAGATCAAGTGAAAGCTGATGAAGGTTTAAATTAAGACAATAGTAGTGGAAAAGAAGAAAGGGGATATAACACAGGAAACTTGATGGATATGAAATTATAGGACTTGGTCACCAATTAGATTTGGGGGACAAGGGAAAAGGATTTTAGGCTGATCAAGAATTTACTGTCTTGAGTGATTAAATAGATTATTGGAAATAGAGAAAGAGGAACATATATCAAGGAAAAAATGAGTTCAGTTAGGGACACTGAATTTGTAATCTTACCATGGGAACTTCAGGAGAATACAAAAAGAGATAAAGGCCAGTGTTATGGTTTGACTTGTGTCCCCCCAAAAGATATGTTCATGTCCTAACTTCCATTTCATGTGAACGTGACCTTATTTGGAAATCGAGTCTTTGAAGATGTGATTAGTTAACAGAAGGTCAAATTGGATTAAGGTGGGGTCTTATCCATTACTACTGATGTCCTTATAAGAAGAGGGAAATTTGGACGGAGAGACACAGGAGAGAATGTCATGTGACGACTGAGCCAGTGATCACAGTGGTGTATCTACAAGCCAAGGAATGCCAAGGATTCCTGAAGCTAGAAGAGGCAAGGAAGAATTCTCCCCTTCCTTGTTTCAGAGGGAGCCTGGCCCTGCCAACACCTTGATTTTAGACTTTCAGCCTCAAGAATGATGAGACAATAAACTTCCGTTATTTTAAGCCACCAAGTTTGTGGTGCTTTCTGATGGCAAGCCCTAGGAAATTAAGGCAGCTCATGACACAGATTTGTAAGATAGAGGTTAAAGCTGTGTGTAGCAGATGTGGCAGGGGCCCTGCCAATATTCCCTCTGTGCTCATCATTCCCACGCATGCCCACCCAAGGGCTGCAAACAGCAAGCACCTGTGATTCTTTGCCTGGGGGCTCCCAATAGAGCCCACTGGGTGGGGTAGGTAGGCCAGCTGACATTGGAGCAGGGTGGAGGTGTTAGGGAGTTAATGTCCCCAGGAGCAGCCCTCCACTGATGACTGCCAATTCAGTGGACAGCTACTTCAGCTCAATAGCTCCTGGGTGGGATAACTCTAGGTGTATTTTACCCAGTTTCCCACAGTTCTCCAGTAGATTTGAAAAAGTTTTGGGGAGGAGATAAAGAAATTGGAGCCCTCGTGCATTACGAGTTGGAATATAAAATGGTGCAGCCACTGTGGAAAACAGTTTGGTGGTTTCTCTAAATGTTAAAAAGAATTACCATATGACCTAGCAACTCCACTCCTAGGTATATAACCAAAAGAATTGAAAATGGGGACTCAGATACTTGCATACCAATATTCATAGCAGCATTATTCACAATAATCCAAAAGTGGGGAAAAAAACAAGTGTCCATCAATATATGAATGGATAAACAAAATTTGATATATCTGTACAATAGACTATTTTTTTTTTTTTTTTTT
>JAQZBX010081006.1:0-13737 GCA_029593785.1 Cabassous unicinctus | reverse complement strand
ATAGGGTACAGAGCTTAAAACATGCGCGCACACACACACACACACACACACACACACACACACACATTCCTTTAGGAGTCCCAGACACTGTCACTTCTCAGTTCTTAATGTGCTTGTGAATCAGCTGAGGATCTTGTTAAAATGCAGATTCTGACTCAGTCTGTGGGGAATGGGCAGAGAGTCTGCCTCTCTAACCAGATCCCAGGTGTTCCTTCTCTATAGAAGACACTTGGAGTAGGAGGATGTGGCTCTAACTGCCTGCTGTTCCTGCCGGCCCAGAGTGGGGGGAGGGGGTGGGCAGGGGGCGGATCGGGGGCGGGACAGAATGAACGTGGAACATTTGCCCCTCCAGCTCTTGTTACCCTTCCTCCCTAAAGGAAGGCTGCTATTCTTTCCGGGAGCAAGGGGGTCTGAGCACAGGGTGGCTCCGTGCCCTCCAACTCTGTCCCTCAAGGGGATGTTGAGAGACTCAGGCCAGTGAGTTGGAAGACCATTCAGAAGTTCTGGTTTCAGCTACAGATGGGATCAAAGGCAGGGAGCGCCACCCTGGCAGCATGTTGGGTCCACTGTGGTCCTTCTTGAAGGCTGTGGGAGGGACATGACCATCTGCTGAACACACCCCAATATGCTACACCCCAAATTCCACCCCTGCTCTTACAACACCTGGCCTCTGCCACCTTAGTCCGCAGGAGAAGCTAGAAATGCTGAGCAGGAAGAGTGTCCCATGGGGAACGTAGCCACTTCCGTGAACTTGCTCTATGACCTTGGGGAGTTCGCTAAACCTCAGTTTCCCCAACTGAAACTTAAGCAGCTGGACTCAGGAATCCCAGCTCGTGCAGCTTGTGCCTGAGACATTTCTGGGGGATGGTCAGCTAGCCCAGTGATGTATCCAAGTCCATGTGTGCACACACCCCAGCTCAGTGGCTTTCTTGGGCCAGGGGCGACGGTGGGGAGGGACTGTCCTCTGCTGTCCTAACTGGCCCACATGGGGCTGCTCTCCACAGCCCCATTGATCCAGCTAAACCAGGGAGATGCATTACATCTCCTCCTGAGGTCAGGGGTTCGGCAGCCCAGCTGGTAAATCGCCCAGTGGCTGTGTTTTAAAGCCCTGCCCTGTGTTTTGGCTCCTTGGGGTCCAGCTAGGGAGCAGTAAAGCTGGGGGGAAGTTGCTGAAGTTTGATATGGCTCTGGGGGTTGCCAGGGGCAAAGGGCTTCAGCCAAGGGAGGGACAAATAGATCGATAGCAAACTGTCATGACCCAGTGACCTCGGAGATGGCTTCAAACCAGGTTCTTAACATGTCCTAGTAAATCTGGGGGTAGATCTGCCTCCCTGGGGGGCAGTGGGAACAGGGTGGGGGAGGTGGAGTGCGGCATGGCAGGGCAGTGAAAGACTATGGCCCAAGTAGCTAGATGCCCAGCATTCCTGGCCAGCCTGGGTTTGGTCTGCTCTTCTTTGTCTTCACATAATGGGGGCACAGCACTTTACAGTTTGCATAGTACTCCCCACCTTGCAAAGCAGACTCTGAGGTGGGTAAGGTTCATTGCTCCATTGGGCAGTAGGGAAGACTGAGCTTAGACTTGTTGGCAGAGCATTTGAGGAACTGCAAATGGGCCAATCTGCCTGGGGGTGAAATGCAAGGGGTCTGGACTGGTGGAGCTGAGGCCTCAGATGTGGGCAATGGCCAGCGGTACATCTTAAGGGGTGTGGACTTTCCTGGGGACCCACAGGAGAGTTTTAGCTCAGGCTAGGGATGGGGGGTGACATGATACACTTTGTGTTCTGAAAGCCCACCTGGCTTCAGTATTGGGGATGGCTTGTGGGGTGCCGGAGGGGAGGCTGGTGTGATAGAGATGGTGGGGCTTGAGCCTTCTCTCCCAGCATGGCTCCCTGGCCCCCACCATCTTCCCAGGCATTTTCCCACAGGCCCCTGGAGTCTGGCAGACCTGGGTTCAAATCCCATCTCTGCTACTCACTTGCTGTGTGGATGTAGGCAGGTGACCTTTTCCCTTTTGAGCTTCAGTTTCCCCATCTATGCTTCTTTTGGTTGTTAAAGGCTTACTGAGATGACTCAGGTGAGGCCCTGGCACAGTGCCTGGAGCCCAGCATTCAATCGCTGTTATTTTCCTGATTCCCCTTGGATCAGGTAGCCTCATCCCCCTCCCCCCAATGCCTCAGCTCTCCTGGCCTCAGGGGCTTCTCCAGGCTGCCCTCTGAAGGGGGCTTCAGACTAAAGCCAACACACCTGCCACCCCTCCGGTTCCCAACACAGATGGATCAGAGGGCACAGGCGCAGCACAGAGCCTGGGGAGCGGGTGACCTGGCCATTTTCCTGGGCCTTTGCCCTCTTTCCCAGGAGGCCCAAGTTCAGGGGGGAGGCACACTCTGCTCACCTGGCAGCATTAACTGTCCTTGCTTGACTCAGCACAGCCTCCCAGGGTGAGGCAGCTTCAGAGGTTGGCCGTCCTGGGTTCCAGCCTGGGCTTTGCTATGACCAGCTCTGCCATCCGGGGCTCGCCCCTTCCCTCTGGGCCTCAGTCTCCCATTTGTACCAAATCTGTGTTTCCCAAATGTGGACAGGCCTGCAAGATGGCTCAGATGTTTGCATATAATAACATTGCCTCCTGCGGTGGTGAACGTATTGTCCTTTTAATTCTCTTTCATTCCTTCTCATTGTGTCAGTGAGACTTGGGTTGATGTCTTTAATACTCTGTAAAACTAGCTAGACTCACTTTTTAACAGAGAGCAGAGACCATTAAAGGAAAAATAGTAAGTAAATGTTGGTCCGTGAAGGTGGCAGATGGATGCCTGGTGTTTGGGCCTCTGAGGGTCCTCTAATTCTTACATTCTGGGATGCCCAAAGTCCTGGATTGACCTGAAGTGGGGCTGCTATTGGCAGGCAGGCTGACTCAGCAGTGTTGGGAGTGACAGGGTGCAGGACCTGGGCTCCGGCAGCAAATGTTCCTGGGTTTGAGTCCTGGCTCTGCCTCTCATCAGCTGTGTGGCTTTAGGTAGGTGGTTTAACCTCTATGGACCTCCACATCTATACCTGTAAAATGGGGCTAATGCTACCTGCCCGAAGGAGCAGTATGGACATTGAAGGAGATAATCCCCATGGAGGCCTTCCACAGACATGATGACTGCCATCATCAGCCTTAACCAGGCGGTCCCTCCCATGCACCCAGGAAGAGGGTTGTCATTTCCCCCAGTGTCTGTCCCGTGGTGGCTTAGGACACAGATCTTTCTTGGCGCTCCTTTCCATTTAGCAAAGCGTCCTCCTTGGCAAATCACTCCCCCCTTGCTGCTGCTTCCCAGGACCAGAGACGAGTCAGGGGATCTGGTTACAGGCAGCCAGGCCTTACCTGCCTCCTTTCTCCCACAGGACAGGGGCTGCACAAAGGGCCATGTCACTGGCCACTGCGATTAAGTGACCAGATTGCTGGGGGGTGGAGTGGGGTGCCTGTGTAGTCTTCTTGTCTTTTGAGGTGGAGCTTTGACTGGCTGCTCCCGCAGGGCACCCTTTTGTCCCCGGCCTCTCTCTGTCTGTAGCCCGAGGAATCAAGGCTGCTGCTGCCTGGCCTTGTGGGCCAGCCCCAGCCTCCTGCTTCCCAGCAATCTGGCATGGGATACAGATAATGCCTCCTTTCAGAGCTCCACGCAGGCCATGGCAGGAGGCCTGGGGAGGAGTGCTGGGGTCCTCGGGAAACGGCTGGACAAAGCCGCCTTGTTGTGAGGCGAGATGCTTCCCCGAGTACTCTCCAAGGTACAGGGGGCCAGCTGCTTCCAGAAGCAGGGCCCTCAGCCTCACCAAGCCCTGGGCACAGGTGCACATGGAGCGTGGGTTGGTGGGTGCCTGGAGTCCCTGGGATTCCAGTTCTGGGGAGCCCTGGTTGCCTCTTGACCTGGCCCTTCTCAACCACAGAAGACTTCTTGATGCTCTTAGAATAAACGCAGCTCCCATGAGGTCCTGGGTGACCTGGTCCTGCCCATCTCCCCAGTCTAATTCTGCCTCTCCTCGCAGAGACCACTCAACTCCTTTTGGTTCCTTGAATCTCAGGACTTTGACTGTGCTGTTCCCTGTGCCTACAACACCTTTCCCTGCACTTTTCTCATGGCTGCCCCCTTATTCTCTTAGAGACCTCCCTGACCACCTTAACCAAACATCTTACCCCCAGTGGCCCCCCAACTCATATCCTGTTTACTTCCCCCCAGCCACCATCGTCCCCCCTAGTACTTGGGGGATCTTGCTTGTTTCATTCACCTCCACGTCCCCAGCACCTAGAACAGTGCCGAGTCCAGGGACGTGTGCAGTCAATCGTTGTTGGATGATGAAGAGTCCCCACTTCCCAGAGGAGGAGTCAAGCCCTTCCCCTAGTCACACAGAGCGTGAAGGGCACAGCTGGGTCTTGAACCCGCATCTGTTTGCTCCAAAGCTTTTCCAGAAACCCATACGGTCTCATCCACAGCCTTGGAGTATTGCCTTTGGGTCAGCTCCCACACACAGAAAGGGGAGAGCCCCTCTCCTCTCCACCCCCCTACCTTCGTCTCATCACCCCCCACCCACCCACTCCATCTGGAGGTGCAGCCATCCTCCAAGCCACGGCCGGAGGGCTGGGGGCTACCTCTATCAGAGTCATCACCTGCAACATCTGTCTTCATGAGAGGGACCTGGCAGGGGCAGGGTGAGGCCCAGGGGAAGGGCAGTGAAGACAAATGGGAGGTGGGAGCAGGGCCATGTGCGGGGCGGCACAGGTGTAACCCTGACATGAATAAATGATCAGCACCAGGGATAAAACTGCCAGATGGGGGAGGGCTGGGTCCACACAGTGATTTCGTAAACCTCAGGCAGGAGTCGGCCAGCCCAGGTCCCCAGATGGGAAGTACTCCTGTTTCACAGCCGCTTCATTAGGGTCTTAACTGAGTGCCCTGCTCGGTCCCTGCGAGCCTCAATGGGGGGCTAATGTCGTGATTAGTCACAATTGGTTCCTGACCCTACCCCAGGGTCAAGGTGTGGGGGAGGGGCCTGGGAGGAAGCCAGTGCCTGGGATGCTGGTAGAAGAGTGATAACTAGCAATAATGGGACAGTTCTCATTCATCCAGCAGTTACCAGGGGCTAGCTCTGTTTTAAGCTCTTTGTGTGCAGAATTCATTCCTCAGGACAACTCCATAACATGAGTACTACTACTGGTCCTGTTGTACAGATTAGGAAACTGAGACTCAGAGAGAGGTGACTGGTGCAAGATCACTCAGCTGCAGCTTCAAATCCGGGTCTGCCTGAGTTCTAAACAGGGGCCCTTTATTGCTGTGCTCTGCAGTTGTTACTTGTGGCTCCAGGGAGAGCATTAAAAGACCCTGGCATCTCTGGTTGAATTACCCAGGCAGGCTGGTGGATGTGGCTTACAGAAGGGGGAGGCATCGTGGTCCTGGTTAAATATGCAGATGCTCGGGCCCCACCCAGGTCCTGGTAAAGATGTAACAAAGAGCCACCATGGCACCTGCTAATCAGGCCTCCCCTTGGTGAATGCATCCAGGCCTGCGGTTTTCAGACTTCAGCAGGCATCGGAATCACCCGGGTAACTTGCTAAATAGGCAGATTTCATCTCAGCCTCAGAAAATCTGAGTAGCCCCCCACTCGTCCCACTCCCAGTATCTGCCCATGTAACAAGGAACACCTCTTTCCCAGTGGTGCTTGGACCATCTTTGGCAAACCCTGATCCATCATTTCAAAAGTCACAAAGGAAATCAACCCGGAGTCCTTTCATCCTGAGCTCTTCCAGAGCTCAGATGAGTGGGCTGGGACCACATCTGAAAGTCCATGGTCTGTCCCACCACCTGGCCCTCCAGGGTCTTGCCAGCAGGGAGAAGAATGCTGGAGGGGCTTTCACAGCCGCACAAGCTGTTAAAAGGATGCTTGACACAGAAGGACAAATATTGTATGATCTCACGGATATGAGATGATTAGAATAAGCAAATTCATAGAGTCAGGAATTAGAATACAGGCTACCAGGGATCGGGGTGAGAGTGGGTAAAGGAGAGTTAATGCTTAATTTGCACAGAGTTTCTGTTTGGGGTGATGGAAAAGTTTTGGTAATGGATGGTGGTGATAGCACAACATTGTAAATGTAATTAATACCACTGAATTGTATATTTGGAAGTGGATATAATTGGCAATTTTAGGTTTTACATATTACTAGAATAAAAATTTTAAAAAAACATAGGACTGAACAATAGAGTGAACCCTAATGTAAACCATAGACTAAAGTTAATAGTATAATTATAATAATGTTTCATCAATTGTAACAAAGGTACCACACCAATGCAAAGTGTTAATAATAGGGAAAATTGCATGTGTGTAAGGTAGGGTATATGGGAACTTTATATTTTCTGCATGATTTTTCTGTGAACCTGCAACTTCTCTGAAACATAAAACAATTTAAAAAAGAAAAAAGATATTTGAAAATAAAGGGAGCCAAGGAGGTCATCGTGTCTAAGCCCTTCATTTTATATTTGGGGAACTTTGTCTAAGGGCATACAACAAGTTAGTGGCAGAGTCAGTTCTGTAGCTTTCCATGGCATCAAGCTGCTTGGGGTAACAGCGTCTAGAATTCCACAACTAGAAATTCACGACTTCTGCCAAGATTCTGGAGGCCTCTGTGGAGGAGCAGCACATGAAAGCATTAAAACAAAGGGCTTTATGTTAGCTGGGCTGATGTGTCCCCAGGGCCTGGCATATAGCAGCTGCTCAGTTAATATTTGCCGAAATGTGCAATGAGCATCATCGATAGCCGTGGGCAAAACAGAGGCAGCCCTGGCTCTCGTAGGGTTCACAGCTTGTCAGGCCTCCGTGGCCTGGGAACCAGGATAAGGAAGGTGGAGCAAGGGCTGATTCCTTTTCTCCTTGCACCACTATGCCAAGACCTCCTTTTTACTGAGTGCTTGTTGAGGATGAGAACCTGAGACAGATTTCTGTTAGGGGTGGCCAACCCATATGCGTCCAAGGGCAAACAGGAGATGAAATGAGTGAAGCTGGCTAGGTGTGAGACATTAGGGAGTGGTAGGGACTGTGGCCAACAATCTGTGGTATTTGAATTCTAGTCTTTTCAAGAAGCACTGAACCTGCCAATTAAAAACCTTGACATGTTCAAGGATCAAGTCTGACCCGTGGCCATGGGTTTGCTACTGCCAGCATTCTACGTGGTACTGGATGGGGAGTCTGGAGACAAGAATTTCGTTTTTGTCCTTCTCCTCCTTGGGCAAATCAATTGCCTCAGTCTCCCCATCTGTTCTCTGAGGTACTGGGTTGGGATCACTTCTGAGACCTTGTGCCAGGAAGAGGCCAAGAAGACTGGAGCAGACACCAGCATGCAGCAAGGCCATTGCAGCTTTAAAAGTGCCTCGACAGCCCCAGTGGCAGCAGGACGGCAGCTGTGACAGCAGTGGCGGGGTGAGTGAGCCGGCAGAGCTGAGCCTGCTGGTGAGCGGGCCACCTGCGGAGCCCTCCACAGCTGGGGAGATTAGTCTCTTCCACTAGACAACACCCATTACCTTGTTCCAATAGCCATCACTTCCGCTAGGAGAGCTGCAGATGAGATATCGATTGCGCTGACCCCAGGCGAGCCCTTTCCCCAGCCTGAGAGGCGTGCAGATCAGCTTGGACCAGCCGCCGCCCGTGGCTGCCAAGGCCCTCCAGCGCCTCCCCATCACCGGCCAGGCCTGAGCCCAGGAGCCAGGGGAAGCCAGCCTCGCCAGGTGGGCCTGTTTGGGCTGGCCTTCCAAGGCTTTGCAGCAGGCCTGAGCTCTTTGATTTCAAGATGGGGAGATGTGCGTGTTCCAAGGGACATGAGTGAAGGAGTAAAGTGGGAAAGGACAGTATCCGTCAAACGTGGAGGGATGAGGTCTGGCTGAGCAGTGTGGTATGGGAAGCAGAGGGAAGTGGGAGGCGAGACTGCAGGGGGGTGGGGGGTGGGGGGTAACCAATGCCAGTATTTGGGTGGTCAGTGGAAGCTTTGAGTCTGCAGCCTTCTCCCCAGGCACAGGCCTGCTCGTTTTCCCTTCATTCCAGCACCTGGAGCCCTCAGACTTGGGAGGCTCTGTGAGGGCAGAAGCTATGTCCTCCCTCCCTTCTTCCCTCCTTCCTACCTTCACTTGTTCGCAGCATCACCCAGGTCACAGGGCAGGAACAAGCCATGCCCAGGGCTCTTATCAGGCGAGTGGACCCTCTCTAGTCCCTGTGCTCAGGGCTATGACAGGGCGGTCCAGGTGGCTTTGACTTTTGTCCAGTTTCTCATTTGCTCAACATGCCCCTAAAACTTTTGAAAAGAAGGAAGACATCCTCCCTCTTTGAGAAGAGGCTTTGTACATAGAAACAGTGTTTCTGAGGGCTTACTGTACACTAGGTACTTGATAGATATGTCACTTCCTTCCATCCCCATCTCCATCCTGGGGTGGGGTGGGGGGGTGCTGCCGTCCCGGCTGTTCCGCAGATGAGGAAACAGGTGTAGATGGCTGAGCCCAGGTTCTCTCAGACCCAGAGCCCAGGGCTGCCTTTCAGCCCTAAGCAGTTAGCAATCCTGCCCACCTTACCAGGCTCCCGGGAGGCTCAAGGGGGTCATGGGAAGAGGTAAAATCTGGCGCATCCTGAGGAGCCCTTTTTCCCGGGCTTTCTTGGCAAGAGTGGGAGGAGGTAGAATAGCTGCTGTTTTCGTGGTGGGGAGACCTGGTCAGCAGGTGGGGCTGGGGTTTCGGCAAGGGCGGTGACCCCAGGACGCACAAGCCCGGAAAGTGAGGCCGGAAGGAAGAGAAGCCAAGAAAACGTGTGTTTTCTTGTCAGCTGGGCTCGGTCCCCACAGGGACCTTTTGAGAAACCATGGAGCACACTGGGAGGGCAGGAAGCCTGGGGCATCGACCCACCAACTCCCACCACCTGTCGTCAAGGATTGCAGGTTCCTGTTGGCAGAAAACCGGGTGTCTGGACCCCTGAATCCTCCTCCTTTGGCAAAGGTAATCCCTTCACGCTTTGGGTTGCCTGGACCTCGGAGCAAGCTCCATGGGTGTTGGAGAAAGGCTTCAGGCAGAGACAAAGGAAATTTCAGGGGGCCTGTGGGGAAGCTGGAAGCTGTTTTCTGCAGTCGCTGGGGAACTCAGGGAGCAGAGGGCATCAGCAGCATCTGAACACACCTGGGCGCTGGCCGTAGGCGCCACACGCCCCAACCAGGAGATTTGACGAGCGCTTACCACACACCTGGCCTTTCCTGAAGTTACGCAGAGCAGTTCTTTCCCCACCACACCCCTACCAGATCCAAGCTGTTATTGTCCTGGTTTTAGAGCTGAGGACACAGAGGCCAGTCAGAGATGGGAAGGGAATCACCCCAGGTTACCAGTTAGGAAGTGCCTAAAACTGAACTCAGTTCTGGGCTGCATCACCCGCCAAATGTGGGTGCTTGTACCGCCCTCCTTCCCTCATCACCATGGTTGTGAGGCTCCCACGGCATAAACGAGGAGAAGAAAGTGCCTTCTGAACTGTTGCCCAGGGCACATGTGGAGGCCATTTTTAGTTGCCTTGACCAGCTTCCTCCATGGCCACAGCGAAGACCAGGCTCCTGCTCTTGACTGCCCACCTTGTGCCCACCATCTGACCACAGCCTCACTGCGTCCTCCAACATCCCTGTGAGGAAGGGCCCATTATGATAACATCCTACAGATGGCGCAACTGAGGCTCAGGGAGGTGAAGCCCATACCCAAGTTCTCCACAAGTGCATGGGGATTTGGTACTGACAGCCTGAGGCTGGTCCCTCAGCTATCCCCACACACCTCGTATCCCGCACCACTTTCTTCAAAGGCCAACATTCTGGGCCCCCCACAATTCCAGCCGCCCTGCCCATGGCTGCCCTGTAAGGATGGTTCACTCTGTTCGGACCACACCTTCCCCACTCTTCCCAGCAGCTTGCTCAAGCCCAGCACTTTCCCAGCCCATGCTCTTCTCTCCCCCTTTCTTTCATGCTGGCCATTCTTTTCTTTTTTTCTTCTCCTTACATTAGAAAAAGCTTGTGGAAGCCGATGTGGCTCGAGCAGTTGAGCGCCTGCTTTCCACATGGGAGGTCCCGGGTTTTATCCCTGGTGCTTCCTAAAAAATAAAAATAAAAACAAGCAAACAAATGAAAAAGCCAACTCAGGGGAGCTGATGTGGCTCAGTGGTTGAGTGTTGGCTTCCCACATATGAGGTCCAGGGTTCAATCCCTGCCCCAGTACCTCAAAAAAAAGAAAGAAAAGAAGCTTGTGACAACTTTACTGAGTTATAATTTACATATCATACAAAATCTGCCGGTTTTAACTGTACATTTCAGTGAGTTTTACTTCGGCAACCATCACTACAATCTAATTTTAGAACATTTCCACCATCTCAAAAGAAACCCAAATGTGCCCATTTGCAGGAACCCCTATTCCCATCCCTTGCCCAAGGCAACCACTGATCTACTTTGTTTCTATGGATTTGCCTATTCTGGACTTTTCAGATAAAAGGAATCACACAACATGAGTTTTTTGCATGTGTATGACTGGCTTCATTCACTGAGCAAAAAGTCTTTGAGGTTCATCCATGCTGTTGTAGCATGTATCAGTAGATTGTTCCATTCCTTTTGGAATGATTAGCATTCCAATTTATGGATATGCCACAGTTTGTTTATCCATCCTTTACACTTTTTTTATTGTGAATTATCATAAAAAATGCTTAAAATGTATAAAATGTCTAACAATGTTGATAACCCAAGTCCCTGTGTACCAGTAAGAAATGAAACGTTACACTAGCTGGAGGCTGCCTGGTGCCCTTTCCCCATCAACCTACCTTTTCCGACGGACTGACCTTGGTCTTTCCCCTTCAGTGGCCTTCCCTGCTCAACTCCCATAGGGATTTAGGAATTAAGTGGGTCTGGATTCAAATTCCAGCTTTCTTGCTGTGTGACCTTGGGTAAGTGAATTTACCTCTCTGAGATTGTTTCTTGATCTATAAAATGAGGATAATAAACTAAACTTCCTCAATGCCTGACACATAGAAGGTGCTCAAAACATGTCAGTTTTCTCTTTCTCCTTTCCCCTTTCCTTGGAGAGCACTTTGATTAAGCCTTAAATTCAATGGTTCTTAACCAGGGGTTCATAGAAAGATTTCAGGGGGTCTGTGAGCTTGAACTGAAAATTAAAAAAAAACAGT
This sequence comes from Cabassous unicinctus, assembly GCA_029593785.1. Taxonomy (NCBI): domain Eukaryota; kingdom Metazoa; phylum Chordata; class Mammalia; order Cingulata; family Chlamyphoridae; genus Cabassous; species Cabassous unicinctus. Next base: position 2,535 of record JAQZBX010081006.1, on the reverse strand, counting down.
ATTCTTGTGGGGACGTGTTGGTGCGGGTGTGATATATTTATTATATAATACACAGTACAGTGTGGGCTTAGTAAGGGGTCTGTGGTTTTCACCTGACTGGCCAAGGGGTCTGTGGAACAGAAAAGGTTAAGAGCCCCTGGATTAAGGTCTGTCTCCTCCAGTATTAGTCAGCCAAAGGGGTGCTGATGCAAAATACCAGAAATCTGTAGTTTTTATAAAGGGTATTTATTTGGGGTAGAGGCTTACAGTTACCAGGCCATAAGGTGTAAGTTACTTCCCTCACCAAAGTCTGTTGCCACATGTTGGAGCAAGATGGCTGCCGACATCTGCAAGGGTTCAGGCCTCCTGGGTTCCTCTCTTCCCAGGGCTCGTTTCTCTTTGGGCTCAGCTGCTCTGCTTTCTCCACAAGGCCAGCTGTAGACTATCAGGCAAATGGCTCTGTCTCTCTCCCCGAGGCCTCTGCCTGTGTTTAACAGAGCCTTCCCTCCTTCCTCGTGCATCTGTTTCTCTGTGTGTTTACTTCCCGGGCTCCAGAATCAAAACTCCAACCTCCCTTCTCTGCAGTGGGGTTTATCTGTGAGTACCCACCCACCAATGGGGTGGGGACTCAATGTCCTACTGACATGGCCCATTCATTATTTAATCAAATAGAAGTGAAACTTCTGAATCCAATATAATCTAATATGCTCAGAGGAAAAAAACAATTTACAAACATAATCCAATGTCTATTTTTGGAATTCATAAATAATGCCAAACTGATACACCTCCCTAAAGTTTTCTCCCACCCCCCTACCTCTGTAATCATCTCTTCTCAGAAATGTTTCAAGTCTTTCAGTGTGCACTATAGAGTTTGGTAAATAACAATATTATTACTATCATGAACTTTACACTCGTTCCCTCTTGTGAATAAGTCTTGTCTACTGAACTTTGTTGTAAGTTTCTGGAAAGCCATGACTGAGACTTTGTTTTTTTAACCTGCCAGCTGAGAATTCTGTGAATTGGGTGATGAAGCCTATCAACAATGTGGAAAATTAATCATGCTATTATGTCAAGTGAAAAAATGAAACAAATGTGCAGATACAATGTAAACAAATTACATCACACACATGAAAACAAACCTGCATATAGGAAAATGAATAGCAGGAACCATAAGAAATTAACATTTTGATTATGATGTACTCAGAAATGAATTTTTCCTTATTTTCCATTCTTTGATTTTCAATAGTACTTTATTAGGACACTCTTGCTGAGCCCTGATAAACAATGGGTGTGAGATGCCGACCCCTCCTCCATCTGTACCCCAGTTTCTATTTGCTTTTCCTGATTGACTTGAGGGCTCTTATAAAGGTATTTATTTGGGGTAGAACCTTACAGTTACCAGGCCATAAAGCATAAGTTACTTCCCTCACCAAAGTCTATTGCCACGTGTTGAAGCAAGATGGCTGCCGACGTCTGCGAAGGTTCAGGCTTTCTGGGTCCCTCTCTTCCCAGGGCTCGCTTCTCTCCAGGCTCAGCTCCTCTGTTTTCTCCACAAGGCCAGTTGTAGACTATCAGGCAAATGGCTATGTCTCTCTCCCCGGGGCTTCTGCCATGTCTAAGAGCCATCTCTATTCCTCTGTGTTCTTCTCCTGTGTGTTCACTTCCCGGGCTCCAGCTCAAAACTCAGCATCAGAACTCCAACTCTGTCCTTTACCATGTCTTTTATCTGTGAGTCCCCACCCACCAAGGGGCAGGGACTCAACGCCCTACTGAGGTGGCCCAATCAAAGTCCAAATCATAAATTAATCAATTAAAAGTGATTCCTCTAACAGACCAGTTTACAAACATAATCCAATAACTATTTTTGGAATTCACGAACAATGCCAAACTGCTACAAGGGCTAAGAACATTCCTGGAAAGAGATCTCTAATTATGCCAGTGACCTGGATTCAGACACATCCAGCCTGTGGAGGCAATTGCACGGGAGCTTCATAGGCAGGGCGAGGGGGATCTGGGGTCTTGTAAGGACAGAATATACCCTTAGAGAAGGCAGAGTCAGCCTCAATGAACTAACCCCTGCAAGAGGGTTTGAGAGCTGGAAGGCAAGGTGGTTCCAGGGGCAGCTGGAAGCTGCTGGTTGAAGCCATTGACGACCCAGCCAATTTGGCAGCAGCACTCATGCCCAGGTGGAGAGCTCCTGTGCTCCTGAAAAGCTAAGTGTTCTGACAACTTGGTGCTTAACCAGCTCCATGATGGAGCTCCCAAGGTGCCGGTTTCCTAACCACTTCCTAGTGGGGCTGGGGTCAGTGGTTCTGAGAGGGGCAGTGACATGTCAGTGGTGTGGGCAGTGGCTGGAGGGAAGGGAAAGGAGGTACACAGAGGAGGTGAGTGAGGGCAGGTCTGGGCTGTGGTATGAGGATTGAATTGGAGTGGTTCTTTTTTTTTTTCTTAAAGATTTATTTATTTTATTTTATTTATCCCCTCCTTGCCGCTTGTGCTGCTGTGTCCATTCGCTGCGTGTCTTCTCTGTGTCTGCTTATCTCCCCCTTGCTGTGA
>JAQZBX010081005.1:0-13738 GCA_029593785.1 Cabassous unicinctus | reverse complement strand
CTATGAAATTGTTATTATTTTGGCTTTAAACAGTCAGCTTTTAAGAGCTTTAAAAACAAGAAAACATTTTATATTTACCCACATATTTATGATTTCTGACACTTTTCATTCCTTTTTGTAAAGCCACATTTCCCTCTGCCTGAAGAACTTTCTTTAAAATTTCTTGTAGTACATTTCAGCAGGCAGTGAATTGTCTCAGCTTTTTGTCTAAAAAAGTCCTTATTTCATCTTTATATTTGGAGCATATTTTCACTGGGTATAAGAATTATAGGTTGATTTTTTTTTTTCTTTCAGTACTTTAAAGATTAGTTCCTTACATAGTTTCTGTTGAGAAGTTTGCTGTCATTCTTATCTTTATTCTTCTATATGTAATGTCTTTTTTGTCTCTGGAAACTTTTAAGATTTTGTCACTGATTTTTAGTAATCTGGTTTTATATGTTTAGGTGTGGTTTTCTGTATGTTTTATATGTTTTGAGTTTTGTTGTTTCCCTGGCTCTGTAGTTTTATCAAGTTTAAAATTTTTTCAGCCATTTAAAAAATATTTTTTCTATTCTCTCATCTCTCTCCTTTCCTTCTGAGACTCTTCAATTAGACATATGTTAGATTGTTTGATATTGTCCCAGTCGTTGATGCTGTGCTTATATTTTCACTAGGCATTTTTCAAATTCAAATTCACTGATCTTTTCTTCTTCAGTATCTAATCCGTTGGTATTACCAGTCTGTATTTTCCATATGTAGAAATTCCACGTCAGTGTTTTTTAATTTTTTGCTTCACTCATCATTTTCATATTTTCTTTACATTCTTAAAAACTGGAAATACTTATTTGTAATAGTTATTTTACCATCCTTGTCTGCTAATTCCATTATCTCTGTCATTTCTGGGTCTACTTCTCTTGATTGGTTTTTCTGTGGGTTATTGGTCCTATTTTCTTGCTTGTTTATTTTTTATTAGAGGAAGTACCTTTTGAATTTTACTTTGCGGTGTGCCTCTTCATTCCTTTGTGTAGCTCCAAGTTTTTATCTGGTGTCATTTTCCTTCAACTTGAAGTTGTTACTTTAATATTTCTTGTAGAAACAGAGTGTTGCCAGAGATAAAGAGGAATATTTTGTACTGGTAAATGAGTCAACCCAGGCATATCAGTCATTAATGTGCTTGTACTTAATCATAGAACTTCAGAATGCAGGAAATAAAATCTTACAGGAATGAATGGAGAGAGAGACAAAGGCACAATTAGAGTAAGATATTTTAACACCCATCTTTCAGTAACTGATAGAAAAAAATGGCAGAAAATCTGAGAACTTTAAGATAAATTCTTATCAGTTGCCCCTAATGCTGCTCACCACAGCTGCTGCACTTTCCAGCTGTTTATCCTTTTCACTTGCCTTTTTCAGTTCTTTTATCTCTTGCTACTTCCCATGGGTTTCCTAACAGTTATTGTTAGAGAAAGGATCAAAACTAATTTTTCTTTTAAGCAGCAAATTGATTAGTTATAGATTACATGAAATCTATTCTTCTAAATCTTTTTTTGTTGCTGGCTCCTGAGGGTATCTTCTTTTGCCACGAGGGAAAGGAAGAAAGAATATATTTTTATTTCTCTGGCTAAGTTGAAATCAATAATCAGAAAAGTTTTGACTGAGTATAAAAGCATTAAAAGATAATAGGTAAATATATATATTTTATATAATATATATAGATAATGTGTAGAGTAGAAGCTCTAAATGTTTTTTTTAATAACATGACATAAGCCATATCCAAATTTTTAAAAATTAAATCAGGAAATAGAAATAAAGCAAAAGAAGAAAATATAACTGAAAAAGAGCAAATTCTTGTAAAGGAAGAAACAAAATCAATGTTTCAAAGGGTTGAGACACACTATACTTTAGATAAAAAGAGCAAGAAATGCTTAGTAATCTCAAATTGGCCAATCCCAGATTGTGTCTAACTTAATTGGTACTTACTTTTTGTTTTAAATAACATTTCAGCTGAAAGGTTTTGTAGACTTTGTTTGAGATAGTGAAATTACATTGGCATCACACAGCTCCAAGTAACATTACATTCAGTGGTAGAGTCATTATGTACTTTTCTTTGGGAGTTGTAGTTCATAAAGTAATCTTGATGCTTTAAAAAATGTTTTGTTATATAAAGTCAACCTTGACGCTATAACAGATCATTTTGAAAAATGTTTTCCTTTCAATGTTTTTAAATTTGGGGTTTGTAAATGTTTATTTAACTTACTACCATCTTTTGTTTTCTTTTTATAAACGTGGCATTTACTTCAGTAATTCAGATTATTGGTGATTAATAAAAGCTTTTAAAGATTAATATATCATTTTTAATTAGTTGTCAACCAGAAAGTTATATGTAAATTAAACATATTAAATTACATAGCTCTTCAACAAAAGTTGCAAAGAAGAATATTCTACGTCGTTGTCCTTGAGTAAACCAAATCCTAGTTTAATTTTTTGAAATCTGAAACTCGTAAACAGCTAGTTTGCTTTTTTAAAAAATAACCTATTTCTATAATGAATGATGTTCCTTAATATAAGATTTTTGGTTTATTTTCTTTCCAGATACAAATTCCTGGGTTAGAAAACCTGCAAGTATTTGTTCCAGACACTCTTGCTGGAGAGAAGAGTATTATATTGCAGTTACTCAATGCAGCCGCAGGAAAGGACTGTTCTAAAGATTCTGATGAAGTGCTAATTGATGCCTATTTGCTTCTGACCAAGCATAATGATCGGGGTCGTGATTCAGATGATAGCTGGGGCACCTGGGAAGAACAGCCAGTTAAAGTTGTGCCTCAGGTGGAGACAGTCGATACACTGAGAAGCATGCAGGTGTGTCTTACTCCCGATCTCCACACCCATGACTTTCCACCCTGCACCTTTAGCAGTATTCCTTAAAGTACTTTTAGAAAAAATCAATTATTAGCAGCTTGTGAATGACTGGTCTAACTGCCATAGTAGTCTCAAGTATACAATTCCCCAAAATGTGCCTTGATTTTTTAATAAATAATTTTGCAGCATAATTTGTATTAAAAGATTCCATAAAGTTCTGTTAGTACGTTAAATTGTACTGAACTATTTGAAATAAACCATCTATTTTATTTATACCTTTTCTTAGTTTAGTCATATAGTTAGGGCTATATAACCACTATCTAAAACACATTATCTTACTTAATTTATAGCTCCAGAAGTACTCTAATTTACTGGTTGTTCCATTTCCATTATTTCAGTAAAGACTATCCCTCCCTACCTAACAGGACTCAATGAAAATTTATGTAACACATTAATGAAAACTCTCAGAAACCTTGTGTTATCTCCATTCTGCTCATGGCCAATGATAATGGGAGTTTACATGCACCTCCAACTCAACCTGTCCAGAACAGAAACGACTATCTCCCTTGACTCCTACAAATCTGCTCCCTTGTATACCCTGTCTTCGTAAAGAACACTCCATTCACTCAATTGTTTGAACCAGAAACGTGGCAGTTACTATAAGTTCAGTCCTTCCCCACTTCCAATTAATCATTAACTCTGTCAAGCCCTGAGTATTTCTGGTAATTGACCCTTTCTCTGTATCTTCAGAGTCACTGCCATAGTCAGAACTTCATTGTCCTTTTCCTAAACTATTGCAATTTCTTACTTTTAGTTCCCATACTTCAAGTCTCACCTTCCCTCCCTCCAAGTCTATTTTGTCTTAGTGCTGCCAGAATGGTCATTACAGTACATACACCTGATCAGATCACAGATCTACTCAAAATATTGAAATGACTCTATCACTTAAAGAATAAAAATAATAAAGTCTTGATTTCTTAATACTTCATACAAAGTCCCTCATCTGATCCTACTCTTACTCCTGCATTTTCCATCCTCACATGGTGCCCCAGTACTTCCAAACACACTCTCCTTCAGGAGTATTGAACTCCTTAGAGTTCTAAGTTATGTCAAAGATGTCATGCCTGCACAATCCCATACCTTGGTCCACACTCCTCCGCCTGTCTGGACTCCTCTGCCCTCTTTTTCATCCATTCCAACCTAATAGTTCTTATTCTAGAAGCACAGTGTACTGCTGCTTCCACCTAGGGGTTGCTGGCCTCCATGTCTCTCTCTCACTGTCCCATGCACATAGCAAATTTTGACGTGTGTATCTTCAAAGGGTATTCTGAAATAGCCGCTTTCCTCACCTTCACTTCCATTGTCCTGATTTGGACCACTAAGCATCTCTTACCTGGACGTCTGCATTGGTCTGTGAACTGCTCTCTGCTTACACTCTTAGATGCAAACAGAAGTCAGAGAGATCTTCTAAAAACTTGACCACGCTATGCTTAAAATGCTCCATTTTCCTGTTTCACTTCGAGGGTCTTGCCTTCTCACCAGCCTCTGCTTCTCCCACTTTTACTCACCACTAGCCATTTGGCCTTACCTCAGCTCCTCAAATTTACCAAGTTCATTACTGCCTTAGATTTTCCCTCTGCCCCAGCAACTCTGCCTGCAGGTCTTAACATCTGTAGGCATCTATGAAAGAGTGAAATAAAATTTTAAAAAGAGGAAATGTATGTATACTTAGGGATTATTGAGTGCATGGAAGAATTTAGCTTTTTGTAATATGAGCTATTTATAAAATTGTATTAACTATTGCCTGAGTGTGTTTTGGTAGGAGACCAGGCAGTCAGGAAAACCCATTTTTACACACTCCAAGCAGTCTGTTTTTGGTTATGGTAATTTTAAAAACATATAAATATTTCCATAATCATCATGGAAAATTTGAAAAATACAAGAAGGAATGAAGTTACCCATAATCCTGCCATCCACAAATAACCATTGTCATATATGTCCTTCAATTCTTTGCCTTATGCATACTTACGTATATATACACAAAAGGGAGATATGCACTTTTAATATGGTTCATTTATATATGTATACAACTTTGAATTCAGCCTTTTTAAAGATTCACAATATATCATAAGCATGTTCCGACATCATTAAAACATTTCTAAAAACACTATGTTGAGTAGTTGGATAATATTCCGTCAGTATAGGTGCCATAATTTATTTTATCATTCCTCTGTTATTGGAAAAATAGTTTCCAGTAATTGCTACTTTTTTATAGTCCTGTAATGAACATCTTTGTATGTAAATATTTGTTTATATCCATGGGCTGTTAAATCTGTCATCTTAGTTTGTTTTTTTTTCTTATCAAACTGAACTTTAATTTTCATTAGGATGTCAGCCCATGAAATTGAAATGCGTGATCTACAGTAGCATCCTCTTTCTTAGAGTTTTGAGATGTTTCTTGTCTAAATGTTCTATATCATTTTTTTGATGAGTATTTATTGTGTGCTTTTTTTGTTGTTGCAGTGAAGATAGGTAACCAAGGAAACAAACACCATGCACTTATTTTTTTATTTAACTTAATTGTAAGTTCAAGGTCTAAAAACAGTAGCCTGAATTAAACATTTTAAAAATCTTAAAAAAAAATTAAGAATGCACTCCTACTCATTCTCTACTGTCTCTTCTAATGGAGGAAAGCAGTAATATGTGTAATCAAAAAATAATTTGATTTTTGGCTTTTATATATAATATACATATATATCAATTATATTTAAATATTAGCACCTGTATTATTCTGGGAATATGGATAAAAATCCCTAGAATGTAATATAATAGGGGAAGTGGGTAGTAAATTTGTAAAAAGTATAATTATAGACTTAATTGAAATAAATATATCTTTACATCTCTATATTATTTAGAAGATCTAGACTTACATAATGTTATATGCTAGTGGTTAAAAGAGATTTGGCTTACATGAGCAACTTTTGTAGTTTCACCCCTCTAACTCAAGACTCTAACTCTAACTCAAATACATTCATACAGTAAAAAAAATCATAATACTAGTAAGGGAAATACAGTTTGGTTTAGTGAAGAATCTGAAATATAGGATCAATTTCTATGTCTATAGTCACAATGTTCAGTGACTATAACTTCAGTAATGCCAAGGCTGTGTACTCTTTGGAAACATACAGGCATTATTGAGTATAAATAAGCTGTTTGTACTAGGATTACAGTTACATTTGAGTGGCTCCTTGTAAATAGCTTGGATCACTAAGCAGTTTAAACAAGCTTTTCTTTTTTGTATTATTTCCGACATTTATATAGATTGATTCTGTAAAGGGAAACTTTAGTATAATTCCATTTGAATTATTGGAGCTCTTGAATATTTGGAATTTATTTCTATATAAATGCATTCTATAACTGTTTTCTGTGTTCTCAACAGAATTTAGGTGCTGTGACAAAGTGTGATAACCACATTATGAACAGACAGATTGGTAGAATGTCAGAGTTGAAAGGAACTTTAGAAATTTAGTCCAAATTCCTTGGAAGTCAAGCAAAGTGACTTCCATAATGTGGTGACAGGAATGAGATAAAATTCAGATCTCCAAAGTCCATGCTCTTTTCCCTACACTGTGCTGTTTATAGTATGCATCTAATAACTGGATGGTGTTGGGTGATGTAGGACTTGAATTTGCAGGTGCCAATCAATGAGTGTTTAAGCTGACTCTGTGATTATGTTTCTAGCACTTTACAGCAAGAACCCTGGGATTTTTACTGTGTTAGTGAAATTTTCACAAGAGCATATAGTTGAATGCTCTGGCCTTGTCCCTTTCAATAGGCACCTGGAAGTCCATCTGCCTCTGTAGTTAGCTGCTGGGATAGTTGCTTTGGGGCCCTTCTCCATTCTGCCGAAGACCCTAGAAAGCAGTGCCCACTGCAGGAGCTGCTCCATGGGAGCAGCTTCACTTAAACATTACTTGCTGGCCTGGGAATTTCTGAGGTTGGCATTCATTTTGTTTTTTTTTTGTTTTTGTTGTGTTGTTTCCCTTTTTTATTGTGGTAATATATATATAATACATATTTTCCCATTTTAACCACTTTCATGTGCACAATTCAGTGATATTAATTACATTCACATGTAACCGTGCTATCCTTACCACCATCCAATACTGAAACTTTTTCATCAGCCCAAACTGTACCCATTAAGCAATAACTCCCTGTCTTAGTTTTCCAGGGCCACTGTAACAAATACCACAGACCAGTTGGCTTAAAAACAGGAATTTATTGCCTTACAGCTTTGGAGGCTGGAAGTCCAGAATCAAGGTATCAGCAGGACCATATTTCCTCTGAAGTCTGTGGTGGTGTTAGTGGCTTCCTGGCAATCTGTAACTCAGGTCTCCCTCTGTCACATGGCCCTCTGCCTCCTTTTGTCTCCTACTCCCTTCGACCACTGTGTCTAAATTTCTTCTGCTTATAAGGCTTCCAGTTAAATTGGATTCAGTTTAGCCTCACCTTAACTAATAGGATCTTTGAGGATCTTATTTAAAAATGAGTTCACGTGCAGAGGACTAGTAGGGGTTAGAACTTGAACATGTCTTTGTGGGGGCCGTGATTCAATCCATGATACCCCCCATCATTCCCAGCACTCCCCCCGTAACCCGTAACTCTACTTTCTGCATCTGTGAATTTGCTTTTTCTAGGTCTGTCATATAAGTGAAAATCATATAATATTTGTTCTTTTGTGTCTGGCTTATTTCACTCAACTTGATGTCTTCAAGGTATATCCATGTTGTTGTATGTATCAGAACTTCTTTCCCTTTTATAGCTGACTGACCGTCCATTGTATGTAGATACCACATTTTGTTTATCCATTCATCTGTGGATGGACAGTTAAGTGGCTTCTACCTTTTGACATTGCTTTACAAATATCTGGTAGAGTCTTTGTTTTCAGGTCTTTTGGCTGTGTACCTAGAAGTGAAATTACTGGGTCATATGCTAATTCCATGTTTAACTTTCTGAAGAACCACCAAATATTTTTCTGCATCCTCGTCAACACTTATTTTCCGTTTATTTTTCTTTTCTTTAAAAAGCCATCCCTAAAAAGTTTGTTTTTGGCCTGGGGGTTGAACTAGAATTGGAATACAGTAAAGGGGTCTGTTTTTATGCTCTATGTTTGATTTTCTTCCAGGTGGATAATCTTTTACTAGTTGTCATGCAGTCTGCCCACCTCACAATTCAGAGAAAAGCTTTCCAGCAGTCCATTGAAGGGCTCGTGACTCTACGCCAGGAGCAGACTTCCAGTCAGCCAGTCATTGCCAAAGCTCTGCAACAGCTAAAGGTATTTCACCATCAACTCTACTTCGCTAATTTATTTCCTTTTGGATGTAATGTTAGGGAAAGGTCAGTATGTTATAATGTAATATCATTCAAGGTATTTGAGCCCTTATATTATCCTCCACACATTCTTCCTTCCACCAACACATATGTTTTCCTAAACTAAAGAAGAATGATTGTCTAAACTAAAAGTAAATTCCTGGATCTTGCCTGGACCCATAGAATTTTAGAATTGGAAGGGATAGAAAATTGAGCAGTTACTTGACTTCATAATGGTGACATGGCTGGTTAGTAGCAAAGTTGAGATGGAATTTAGATCTCTTCATTGCTAGTCTAAGTTTCTTTCTCATTTTGCAATTACCAAAGTTTACAAGAGGTACTCCATACCAAAATGTAATCTAAAAGAATATTTATTTATTCCTCTATTTAACAAATAGTTCAGCCAAATTGAGTACATTATAAAGGGCAAATTGCAGACAGGCACAAATGCCTTCTAGAATTTGCTACAAACCCAAGCCTAGAGCTCTTCTCCCATTATTTCCTGTATTTACCATTTTCTATTTTGTACCCCATTTATCAGTCTTGGTCTCATCCATACTTTCCACAGGCCATGCATTTAATTAAAACATAAGTTCTTGAAGAAGCACTCCCTGAAATTACAAGTACTTTGATAAATGTTTGTTTTTTGTCTTTGATTTGTCTTATTTATCAGTGCACACTTACTAACTGAATATTTAACTCCTCTTTCTTAAGGATTTAATCCCACGCTAATACCAGGACAAGGGACTTTTGTCTTTTCTTTTAGTTTGAGTCAACGAGCTGTGTGGAAAATGCAACATTATATAAAATGTTGACTCTTCTTGCACTTAAGGCATTAAGGACCAGAATCCCATGTGAATGTCCAGGAGAGGGAGAGATTAGATCTTCCTGTGAACCGCACACAAAAGTACAGGGAGGGAGAGATTAGGTGCTCCTGTTAGCATCTGATGGCATTTCAGCTGGAGGATTCCAGAAGTTGCCCTTTGGGAAGGCACAGACAAAGGAGCACTTGAGCGCTGGTTCAAGGTTTAGGGCATGTGCACTGAATATCACATAGTCTGCATTGTCTGGATCTTGGTGTCCTCACTGGAAAGGAGTAAGAGATAAGGCTGGTAAAATAATGTGATTTAAAAATCAGGTTGAATTGGGGAATTGTTGAAGATTTTTGGAGCAGATATATTTAGCTTGGTTTTAGGGAGACTATTTTGGTTGCATTGTGTAGGGGAGATTGTATGATCGAAACCCTAAGGGTGGGTAGAGAGGTAGACTGATTTGGAGCTATTGCAGTAAATCACTTAGAGAGCAGTGAAGGCTGGAACTGGGCCCAGCCTCAGCACTATGGTTATTTGGGGCCATATAAGTCTTTGTAGTGAGGCTGGCCTGTGCATTGTAGGATGCTTAGTTGTGTCCCTGGCCTCTACCCACTAGATGCCAGTAGTACTGCCTCAGTCATGAGAATCAAAAATGTCCCCAGATACTGCCACCGTCCTGGGGGGCGGGGAGGGGGGTGCAAAATCCCCCCTGGTGGAGAACCTTGAACTAGGGACTGCCAGGGGAATAAGGAGGACACTCCTGATTTGGTAACATTGTGGAGGACATTTAGAAATATATTGTTTTTTCACTTTGTGGCATTGAAACCATGCTTATTTTTTGAGCAACCACACTGGGGTGGAGGAAGCTCATGGTTCATATGTGAAAATATTGAAGGCACAAGCATCTATTCAAAGACAAGATTGTAATTAGGCAGTATCATTTTAAGTGGATGTTTTTTCCTTTTGTGTTTCATAAGGACAGATTTCTTGATGTTAAAGAATCCCTAATACAAATAAAAGTGAAAATAATATAACCTCCTCTATATATGGTTATCCCTTTTGGATATCCAGAATAATTTTGCAGCAGTTAACGTCCACATGATGATGCAGAAATCTGCCTTTAAAATACAATGTGTTATGTGGTTTGCTTCATTGTGGAATAATCATGGTTTGTGACACTTTAGAATGATGCGTTAGAGCTGTGCAACAGGATCAGTGATGCCATTGACCGAGTGGACCACATGTTCACATCAGAATTTGATGCTGAAGTTGATGAATCAGAGTCTGTCACATTGCAGCAGTACTACCGAGAAGCAATGATTCAGGGATACAATTTTGGGTTTGAAGTAAGTACAAAACAGGAGGGAAAACAGTACAGCTTAGTAGTTGCTTTGTAACTTTCTTGCAAAAAGTATGATGCTTTTATAGCAAATCTGATAAATAATTGTAATCACAGATTAATAAAGCATGGCATCTTACACCCTCTGCTGAATATCGGAAATATTAGTTTACTTTTAAGCTGTCAGACAATTGGCCAATTTTTATCTTGTGCTAACTGCTACCTCCTTACATTTTAAAACCTTAAGAGATGTGTTTAATATCATAAAAGCACATTCTTGATTTAGTGATTTTTTTAAAAACAGTAATAACAGTTATGAAACTGCATTTTGAGACACTACTCTTTATAACTCTTCCATACTTTTTTCAGAATATTTACATTTTAATGGGATTTTGCTTTTTGTTTTTAGAAAATGACATTTGAAATAGACATGACATAATAATGTTTAGGTATTTCTCTAAGAGTTTTCTTCGTATTTTTGATATACATGAAATCTTCTTACAGTATCATAAAGAAGTTGTTCGTTTGATGTCTGGAGAGTTTAGACAGAAGATAGGAGACAAATATATAAGCTTTGCCCGGAAATGGATGAATTATGTCCTAACTAAATGTGAGAGTGGTAGAGGTACAAGACCCAGGTAATGACCAAATAGGCACGTTTCGTTCGTGAGTCATGTGGGATTGGTATTATTTCGTTCTCATATGTTACATGGAATTTTTCAGCACATGGCACAAAGAGCAGCAATCTGAATTCTTAGATCGGGGATTTTTTTTGTTTTTGTTTTTGTTTTAGTGAAAATATTTACATAGAAAGCCACATAACTCTTGGAAAACTTTTTTTTTTAATTTTTTAAGTTTATTCCAAATGGAGTTATTTTGAAGGGAGTTCACATTCTCCCTGGATAAGTTCTTCCTAATTTTCCATCTTTTTTCCTCCCTGATGAAATTTAAGACTGTTAATTAGTATAAATGGAGAACAAACTGGTAACCAGTTTGTTTATTAAGAAGTCACTTTGTTCTTTTTTCCCAAAGGATCACATTATAAATTTATTCAACCCCAGGCATTTTTATATAGAGACAAAAATGTGTTTTGTGCTAAATAGTAATTTTCCAATTGGATTAACTTTTCAGTGCTATGGTTTCTAAAACTGCTAAAGCATTTTGTTGGTTGTTCTGTGATTATTGAACTTTTTCATGTACTAGGTGGGCGACTCAAGGATTTGATTTTCTACAGGCCATTGAACCTGCCTTTATTTCAGCTCTACCAGAAGATGACTTCTTGGTATGGAATCTTCTAAAGGTTTTTTCATTAAAAAAAAAAAAAGAAGTAATTTGATCACTGTCTATTCTTTGATTTTGCTTTTTTAAAATTTAATAGTGGTTCGTAAATGTTTTCTACATAATTGTAATGATAAAACACTCTTTATAACATAGAAAGATATTCATTGTTTTTTCTTTTTTTAACAATATTGTTTAAGTAAGTCAGTGTATAGTTCTAAACCCTGACACTTCTAAAATTTTTGCTAGTTTTGTATTCTGAAAAATGCTAACCTTTGTTGCTGCTTTTTGGCAGTTTAATGAAGAACAGGGATTAGTTAATTCATTTCAGTGTGAGTCATTTGAGAGCATAATGCCTAAAATTGAATATTATCACTGTTATTCCCATAAATTTCATCAGTTCAAAAAGATGTTCAAAATGTGAATTCATTCATTTTATCCTTCAAACAGTATACATGAAAAATCCTTGCTTGTGGAGAGTTGAAAGCTAATTTGCTTTTATTGATAAAAATGAAATTGTATATTACATTGTTTTAAATTATGCAGAATTTATGTTACTGTTGTAAACTAACTTTGAAAATATTTACTAAGGATTGTATATTTCTTTTAAATATACTGAAAATCTTATTTGTACTACTTACGTAATTAAAAGATTACACATTCTTTTTCTTCCCCTTTTCCATTTTCCATTGGTTCCTAGAGTTTACAGGCCTTGATGAATGAATGCATTGGCCATGTTATAGGAAAGCCGCACAGCCCTGTCACAGGTTTGTACCTTGGTAAGACTGCAGTTATTAGCCTTTCTCCTGGATCCTACTGGTTTGGGTGAGCAAAATGGTTTAAAAGGTACTTTAAGAATGTTCAGGAACATGGCAATGAAAGTTACAGAAATGAGGTATGTATGTTGAGAATTCCACAGTAATCTTTCTAATGCCAACAGAAAGATTAAAATGCCAGCACAAGGTACTCCATGTTAGCCAGCAGCATCAAACTACAGATTTGGTTTCTTTTTTGTGCACCATCACTACCATTCTCTTATCTCCCTTGAAATCTTTTTATGGAAGGATAGACTTGAAGAGAGAATAGTCTGTCAAGGAGCAAGAGCCTCTTCTGCAGCCACTGGATGAGTCTAATTGTTCTGTCCCTCCTTCCTTAATATTTGAAGGAGAGAGATGCTTTGGTTTTTTTCCTATGGCCTTCCTCAGTACCCATTTTTCTGCTAACTATAGTAAGTTCCTATTTGATTTTACTTAAAAAAAAATCAAATTAAGTTCTGCTACAATCACTCTATAGTTTTCAGCATATATCTTGAAGCTTTAAAAACAAAACAAATACCAGGAAAAGTTCCTAAACCCAGGTAAATATTTTTCCCATTGGCTTGAGATAGTCTGTAGATAAAGCAATGCACTATTTTTATGTAATAAACACCAAAAATGAAAAATTAGAAATGTTACTCAGTTTAAATTATACAAAATAACATAATTCATAAAGGAATTTATTGAGTGCCAACTATATTTCTTAAAAGTGTGTTTGCTAGCTACAGGAAACTTAGTGGGCCAGGTTTTAATAATTGGCTTCTTTCCTTTTAAATTCACTCAGTTTATACCTCTTTTTTGTCCCGTAGCCGTTATGAAAATGAAAGTTATTTGCAGAATTATTTCAGCATTATATATAAAACATGTTAAGTTCTTACCAAATTTTATTTATGATTTTCTTCTAAAATATATATTATATGATTATATTATATGATTTTCTTCTAAAATATTTCTTTAAGAACACATAATCAATAATTCAGTAAAAATCACTTCCTAAAATATTTTATTACATAAGTAATCATTTTCATTGTAGAAAAATTACAATTTGAAGAAGTATGTAGAAAATGTACATACAGGGAAGCGGGAGTGGCTCAGTCAATAGAGCCCCCGTTTACCATATGGGAGGCCCTGGGTTCGCTTCCCTGGGCCTCCTTGTGAGGGCAGGCCGGCCCGCGCGGCGCGAGGGGCTGATGCAGCGGGACCTCACAGCAAGGGGGAGATAAGCAGACACAGAGAAGACACACAGCGAATGGACACAGCAAGCACAAGCAGCAAGGGAGGGATAA
>JAQZBX010081004.1:0-13738 GCA_029593785.1 Cabassous unicinctus | reverse complement strand
GACTGTACAACACCTTGGAATATACCCATAATAATCACAGAGTAGGGACATGTTTGGACAGGACCACTACCTTTCTGCTTCTATAACATGGTTACTACTGCCCTCATGCCCAAAGCATTTCCATGCTGGATTATTTCACATGAACCAGACTTTTTAAAAAATGAGTTTATTATGTAATCAGAACCCCAGCAGCTGGAGGCAAATCCTTTTGCCATTAATAAACTATTTTATTGACTAAAAACAAAACAAAACTGTACAACACAAACAGTGAGCCCTAATGTAAACTATGGACTATAATATAATTATATTATTTCATTAATTGTAATCAAGGTACCATACTAATGCAAAGTATTACTAATAAGGAAAACTGGGGGGGGAGGGTTATGGGGCAGTATATGAGAACTCAGTATTTTCAGCATGATTTTTCTGTAAACCTATCAATTCTCTTTAAAAAAAACTAAAGGCTCAATTAATGTAATACATCAAATCTTTATCCTAAAAGAAAAACCAAATGATCACCTTAATAGATGCAAAAAAAAAGCATTTGACAAAAATCTAACACCCATTCATGATTTTAAAAAAACCAAACTGTCAGCAAACTATTAATAGAGGAGAAATTCCTCAACTTGATAAAAAAAAAAACATTTACAGAAAGCCTACAACTAACATCATACTTAATGGTGAGAAATTAGATGTTTTATCTCTGAGACTGGGGACAAGGAAAGGATGATCCCTCTCACTAATCCTATTTAACATTGTACTAAAAGTCCTAGCTAATGCAATAAGACAAAAAATGGAAATAAAAGGTATACAGATTGGGAAGGAAAAAGTAAAACTGCTTTTGTTCACAGATGACCTGACTGTCTAAATAGAAAATCCCAAAGTATCAACAACAACAAAAACTCCTGGAACTTATGAGTGATTATAGCAAGGTTGCTGGATACCAAGATAATATACAAAAGTCTATTACTTTCCTATAGCCTAGCAATGAACAATTGAAATTTGAAATTAAAAAGACAATACCATTTACATTAGCTCCAAAAAGGAGAAATATTTAAATATAAATCTGACAATACATGTATAAGATCTATGTGCAGAAAACTACAAAACTCTGAAGAAAAGAATCAAAGATTTAAATAAATGAAGAGATATTTCATGTTCATAAATAGGATGACTCAATATTGTTATCAGTTCTTCCCAACTTGATCTACAGAGCCAATGTAATCCTAATAAAAATCCTAGCAAGCTATTTTGTGTATATAAACAAACTAATTCTGCAGTTTACATGAAATGGTAAAAAGAGTCAGAATAGCTAACACAATAGTAAAGAAAGGATAAAGTTGGAGGACTGACACTACCCAACTTCAAGACTTATTATAAAGCTACCAACAATCAGGCCAGCATGGCATTTGCAAAAGAATAGATGCAGAGATCAGAAGAGAGCCTAGAAATAGACCCACACAAATATAGTCAACTGATCTTTGATAAAGGTAAAAAGGCAATTCAATGGAGAGAGTCTTATAAGCAAATGGTGCTGATACAACTGGACAGCCACATGCCAAAAGGAATCTAGACACAGACATTACACCTATCACAAAAATTAACTTAAAATGGATCATATATGTGAATGTACAATGCAAAACTATAAAACTTCTAGAAGAAAATATAGGAGAAAACCTTGGTGACCTTGGGTTACGTGATGAATTTTAGACACAAGACCAAAAGCATTATCTGTGAAAGAAAAACTTTATAAGTTGGACTTTGTTAAAGTTTAAAACTTCTTTGGTAAAGACACCACTGAGAGAATGAAAAGATAAGGCACAGACTGGGAGAAAATATTTGCAAAGTCCATTTCTGATAAAGGATTTATATCTAAAATATACAAATTCTTGAAACTCAACAAGAAAACAAAAAACACAATTTAAAAGTGGGCAAAAGGATGTGGCTCAAATGGTTGGGCATCCGTCTGCCATATAGAGGGACCTGGGTTCGGTCCCCGGGACCTCCCGGTAAAATAAAAACATATATACAGAAGGCACATGGGCTGCCAGGCTCTGTGTGCCGGTGAGCCGCCAGGCCCTGGGAGCCAGGCAGCAAGATAATGACGTAACAGGAGAGAGACGCAGGGGAGAGACAAGACGAGATGCTCTGAAAACCAGGAACCGAGGTGGCGCTGGTGGCAGAACAACTCTCTCCTACATCGGAAGTCTCCAGGATTGAATCCTGGTGAAGACTGGAGGAGGAGGATGAGAAGAGATGGCAGGAAACAGACACAGAGAATTGCCCAGCAAATGGACACAAAACAGCAAAAAACGGGGAAGAGGGGGTTTAAAATGGATAAAGTAAATAAATAAATCTTTAAAATAAATAAATAAATAAAATAAAAGTGGGCAAAAGATCTGAACAGACACCTCACAAAAGAAAATACACTCAGGGAAAATAAGCATATAAAAAGATGTTCAACATCATATATCATTACGGAATTACAAATTAAATGAGGTACCATTACTTATCTATTAGAATGTCTAAAATCCAAAAAACTGACACCACCAAATTCCGACAAGGACGCAAGGCAACAGGAACTCTCATTCATTGCTGGTGGGAACACAAAATAGTACAGCCACTTTGGAAGACAGTTTGGCAGTTTCTTACAATGTTAATAACCGGCTTATCATATCCCAGGATTTGCGCTCCTAGGTATTTACCCATATGAGTTGAAAATTTATATCCACACAAAAACCTGCACATAAATGTTTATAGCAGTTTTGTTCATAAATGCCCAAAACTGGAAGCAACTAAGAGGCCCTTCAATAGTGAATAAACAAACTGTGGTACATCCATAGAATGGAATATTATAAGAAGAAATGAGCTACCAAGCAAGGAAAAAAAATGGAAGAAGCTTAAAAGGAGATAGCTAAGTGAAAGAAGCCAGTTTGAAAAGGCTACATCCTGTATGATTCCGACTAGATGACAAAACTATAGAAGCAATAAAAAGATTGGTAGTTGCCAGGTCTCAGGGAGGGAAAGGAAGGGATGAATAGGTAGAGTACAGAGAATTTTTAGGACTGTGAAACTATTCAGTAGGATGCTATGATGGTGACAAAATATGTGATGTTATGTATTTGTCAAAACCCATAAAACTGAACAGCACAGAGTGGACCTAATGTAAACTATGGACTTTAGTTAATAATGTAATGTATCAATGTTGTTTCGTCAATTGTAACATATGTACCGCACTAATGCAAGATGTTAATAATAAGGGAAACTGGAGGTGGGGGCATAATATGTGGGAACTCTCCATACTAGCTGCTCAATTTTTCTGTAAGCCTAAAAGTGCTCTAAAAATAGTCTATTAATTTGTTTTCTAAGCTGACCACAGTCTTATGTTCTAGGGCATTATTATTATTTTGGTGCTTGAATTCTGCAGCAATAGAATTGGTTCCAGCCTGTGTTCTGGTTAAGAGTGAAGCTTTGGAGATGGACTAACTGGGTTCAAATCCTGAACCACTGACCTACCAGCTATGACATCTTGGACCTCACTTCCCTGCCTCTCACCTATAAAATGGGGATAATAATGGCACCTATTCCTAGTTGTTGTGAAGATTAAATGAACTTATGCTTGCAAAGCATATAGAAATTTCTGGCATATACTAAGAGATCAAAAATATTTTTATTATTTTCAAGGGAAAACTGTGATGCAAAAATAAAAACTAAAAAACTGCCAGGAGGTGGGGTTATTTAAATTTGGTATGTTAAAAAAGGAGGAAGGAGGAGGAGGAGGACAAAAAGAAGCAGGAAGAGAAGGAAGAGGAGTCCTTGTGTCTGCTTTTGCACAAATGTGTGTTTAATCTATACATAAGGTTTCTTTTTAAAAAACAAATCAATTTTATTGATACGTATTAATAAAGTATACAATTTATCCAAAGTGTACAATCAACGGTATTTGGTATAATCACACAGTTGTGCGTTCATCACTTCAATCATTATTAAAGCATTTTCATTATTTCAATAATAATAAACAAAAAATAAACAAGGAAATTCCTCCCCTCTCAATCTCTCTGTTTTCCCTGCTGTACATTGCTGCTATTTCTGACTCTTCTTGCACAATTATTTATTTGTTATTATTAGGCAGTTTTATTGAGATATATTCATATACCATATGATCTATCTAAAGTGTATAATCAATGGCTTTTTTTTTAACTGTTAAAAACTCCCTTATTGTAAAATTGTAAAATAAATAGAAAAATAGAAAGAAATTACAAATTTTAAACAAGAGTTCAAGGCCAGGTTAGATTTAATATAATCAATTATAAAAAATAGCATAGCAACAAACATTTATAAGTGTAAATAATAATTCAAACAAAATAGAAATTAATTATAATTCTAATTTTTATATTACAGCTCTAACTATTGGACATAATAATCTCTAAGAATGAAATAAATTATTGGTTTAGTTATTTAATTTCCATTTAGGCCATAATTCTTTCTAGATAATCAAATTCCTACTTGGGAATTCTTCACATCTTATTGGATGAATTACAGCAGATAACAATTTGCCAGCTCATAATTTTATGAGACAGAGAAACTCAAAATCTTGTTCAACAGTAGTCATGCTAAATCATTATTGATCCAGATAGATTATTTTAATTAGTATGAATAAGAACAGTTTAAAGAAAAATGAAGTATCCAAAAATATATCTCTTCTCCAGTCCTCCTAATTAAAAGCAAATGTTTATTTTGTATGGAAAAAAAAATTACAGAATACTGATCACAAGAACAATTTTCCTGTTGAACTGAGTAATTATTGTTCATATACTATAATGTTGTTATTTTACATTTATCTGGTCTACTCCAGCTCTTTTTTTTTTTGGTTACTAATTGCTTGGAATACCTTTTTCCAACCTTTCACTTTTAACTTGGTTGTGTCCTTACTTCTGAGATGGGTCTCTTGTAGACAAAATATAGATGGCTCATATTTTTAATCCATTCTATCAGTTTATGTCTTTTGATTGGAGAGTTCAATCCATTAACATTCAATGTTATTACTGTAAAGGCATTACTTACTTCATCCATTTTGTCCTTCAGCTCTCTGTTGTCATATTGTTCTATTGTCTGTCTTCTTATCCTTTAGTTTACCCTTCCTAATAATCTTCATTTCTAAACTCTTCTCCAAATCTCTCACCCTTGTTTTTTCCTTTCAGGCAGCAGCACTCCCTTTAGTACCTCTTGTAATTCTGGTCTTTTGGTAACATATTCTATCAGTTTTTGTTTGTCTGTGAAGACTTTGAACTCACCCTCATTTTTGAAGGACAGCTTTGCCAGATACAGAATTCTTGGCTGGCAGCTTTTCTCTTTCAGTACCTTAAATACATCATACCACTTTCTTCTCTCCTCCATGGTATCTGATGAGAGGTCGGTACATAATCTTATCAAGTTTCCCTTGTATGTAATGCTTTGCTTTTCTCTTGCTGCTTTCAGAATCCTCTTTATCTCTGATATTTGTCATTCAGAGTAGTAGGTGTCTCGGGGTAGATCTACTCAAATTTATTCTGTTTGGGGTGTGTTGTCCTTCTTGGATATTGATATTTATGTCCTTCATAAGGGTTGGGAAGTTTTTGGTCATTATTTCCTCAGATATTTTTTCTGCCCCTTTTCCATTCTCTTCTCCTTCTGGGACACCAATAATGCGAATGTTTGTGCATTTTGCATTGTCATTCAATTCCCAGAAACTCTGTTCCATTTTTTCCATTCTCTTCTCTTTCTGTTCTCCTGTCTTTTCCAGTTCAGATGTTCTGTCTTTGAAATCACTAATTCTGTCAAAAAACAATTCAAATCTGCTCTTATATGCCTTGAATGTATTTTTAATCTCATCTATCATGTCTTTCATTCCCATAAGGTCTGTAACTTTTCTTTGCAGGCTTTCAAATTGTTCTTTATGCTCTCTCAGTGTCTTCTTAATATCCTTTATTTCTTTAGTCATATTTTCTTTAAATTCTTTGAAGTGATTATCACTGATTAATTATATTAAATCCTGCATCTCTTCAGGATATTTGATTTGTTCTTTTGGCTGGGCCATCTCTTCCTGTTTCCTAGTATGGCTTGTAAGTTTTTGCTGATGTCTAGGCATCTGAATATGTTGGTGAATTTACTCTGATGGCTAATTTCTCTCTCTTGCCTATTGTTTTCTGTTGTTGTTTTTTTTCACAGCTCTTCTTTGATATTTGGTTCAACTTATTCTCAGTCTTTAAAATTGCCCAGCTTAAGTTTTCAAAATAGGGCCAGGGACTTACCAGTGGGGCACAGATCTTCTCCCAGAGGTTGAAGTGCATGAAGTTTTTGTCCATGCAATTTCCAGACCGGACAGCAGATGGCGCCAGTCAGCGCACCTTTACACAGAGGTGTTTCAGTCTCTGCTTTCCTGTGTTCTTGTGTTGAATCTCCAGATTGGTGATTCAAAGTGGGCTCTGCTAGCTGAATTCACTGAAGAAAAGCACCCCGACCTCCCCCTCCCTTTTCCCTTGAAACAGCTGTCAAGGAGGAAGATGTCTGCTCCCCTCAGTTGGCTGCAGTGAGCCAGGGGTTTTACCCCAGCTTAATATCTTGGGGGTGGGGGAGGGGAGCCCATCCCAGCACCACAGAGGCTTGGTAACTCACATTTGTCGTTTTGGCTTCTTCATCTCTCTGTCCCTCACCCTCCTGGGAGTTGTGTAGCACTGTCCTGGTCTGCTGACCCCCAAAGCAGGTTCCTCAGATGCCTTTTGGCTCTTTCTCCATTGTTTCTGTGACAGCATTCAGCTATGTCTGTCAGTCCGTCGCCATCTTCCCACAATCCTCTAAATAAACTTTTTAAACTCCTAGATGTGTCTGAACTTTCCATATGTGCTGTGCCATGGGACTCTTGGGCAGGAGATTTTGTGTGTTTTGTTTACCATTTTCTGTGTTATTTAACCAAGAAACCATTTGTCCCCAAGCACCTATTAATATTTCTCTGTGGAACCTTTTCAAGAAAACTTCTTTATCGATTCAGGGAATTTACAAAGAGAAGCAAAGACCAGATGAAAAAAAAAAAAAGAAAACAAATAGCAATTAATAAACAGAAGTTCTCATATTGGATGAAAAAGCAAGATCCAACTACATGCTGTCTATAATAAACCCACCCTAAATACAAAGCCAAAAATAAGTTAAGAGGATGAACACAGATATACTATGTAAATACTAAGTTTCAAAAGAAAACTTAGAGAAATGGCTGATTTGAAGATTGGAGCATCTTGTCGTTCCAGAAAGTCAGGAAGTGTTAAAAAAGGGCGGGGGAGGAGCGTGTCAAAGGGACAAAGAAGGCAACCTGAAAAAGCCCCCAGTGCCAAAGCTAGAATAATTTCAAAAAGAAAATAAATAGCAAGAATGTTGGATTATAATCCAAAGAATAAAATAAATATCCACAAGTTCGTATAGATATAATGATTGAATACATAAATAAAAGGGAGAGATGGGATGAATCTTCCTTTTAAAAATTCCAAATAATAAATGTAGAAAGAATGAGGGAAACAGAAAATTAACATTGGAATATCACAGTTGTAATTGCTACAAGCAAGACACACTGATGAATGCTAAAATGCGTGGGTAAAACTTTAAGGAAGAAAATAAAACTTTAAAGAAAAACAGGATATTTTCCTAACTTAAAAGATTTCACTCATAGTATGTATTCATTCCTATAGTGTTGTGGGGTGTTTTGTTTTGTTTTGTTTTGTTTTGTGTACCGGGACCAGGATTGGACCCAGTACCTTGTATGCAGGAGGCCAGTGCTCAACCACTGAGCCACCTCGGCTCCCCTGAGTTGGCTCCCTTGTCTATTTGCTTGTTGTTTGCTTGTTTGTTTTCTTTAGGAGGCACCAGGAACCGAACCTGGGACCTCACATGTGGGAGGCGGGTACTTAACTGCTTGAGCCACATCCATTCCTGTAGCGGTTTCGACATATGCCCACGTATTCTCTAATACTCCTCTCTCTGGTGGTAGAGCTTATTTCCCCTCTGCCTGAATATGGACTGGACTTAGTCCACTGCTAATTAAGACTATGGGAAGGGAAAAATAGTAACTTTACACTGGAGGTACCTAGCAGACCATCTTAACCCACAGATCAATGTCAAGAGCTCCATTAATAATTCAAGTTGATATCATAGATCCTCTGATATCATGTGATGAGAAAGGCATTTTTACCTCTCTGGGATTCTTCCAATAATCCATATCCCCAATTCAATCATGAGAAACCCAAATTATAGATGTTCTACCAACATGCTTGACCAGTACTCTTCAGTTGTCAGGATCATGTAAAACAAGGAAAGACTGAGAAACTGACAGAGATTAGAAGAGACCAAGGAGACATAATGACTAAATATAATGTGGAATCCTTGGTTGGGTCCCGCAACAGAAAAAGGACATTAGTGGAAAAACTGGCGAAATTGGAACAAAGTCTGTAGTTGAGTTAATAGTACTGTACCAATGTTAATTTCTTTGTTTTGACAAATGTAAGCTGTTACCATTAAGGGAAACATGACGGATTCTCAGGAACTCTCTGTATTATCTTTTAAACTCTTCTGTAAATCTGAAATTATTTCAAAATAAAAAGTTTAAAAAATTTTAGTGGAAACAAATAAAAAGAAAAGCAGAAAGCTAGAGTGACTATATTATTTGCATTTAGAAATTGCAAGTTAAAACCAAATACTACTAGCTATTACTACTAGAGACTGTTAGTACTACTAGTACTAGATACTACTACATACGCCTAAAATGGCTGAAATTAAAAGGATTAACACTACCAAGTGTTGGAAAAGATTGCTGCATCAGGATTCCTTATATCTTGCTTCTGGAAATGCAAAAATGGTATAGCCACTTGGGAAAACAGTTTGGCAGTTTCTTATAAACATACACATACCACGTGACCTAGATTCCATGCCTAGGCATTTACCCATAAGAAATGAAAACATAGGTTCACACAAAGATTTGTACTCAAATGTTTATGAAAAGCTTTATTCAAATAACAAAAAACTGGGAAACAACCCAAGTGCCCATCAACGGATGAATGGATAAATAAATTGTGGCATATCCACACAATGGAATATGGCTCAGCAATAAAAAGGAACCACCCACATGCAATAATATGGATAATTCTCAAAAGCTTGATGCTAACTGAACTGAAAGAAGCCAGACACAAAAGACTACATATTGTATGATTCTATTTATATGAAAGTCTAGACAAAGCAAAAACTACAGTGACTGAAAGCAAGTAAATAGTTTCTCGGTGAGGGGAAGGATTGAGTTACAAAATGGCACAAAGGGACTTTTTGAGGGGATGAAAATATTTTATGTCATGGCTGTAGTGGTAGTTACATGACTGGATACATTTGTCAAAACTTGTATTATACATTTAGGATTGATGAATGTTGTTTAATGCAAATTATATCTCAATACAGTTGATTCCTGAAAAGAAGAATTAGAAAATGGGCTTATCCTATATATATGATAAAGAAATTAAAGTTGTAATTAAAAACCTTCCCCCACAAAAAAATTCCAAGATCAGGTAGCTTAATGGGTGAATTCTTTCAAACATTTAATTTTTTAAAAAAAGAAATATCAATTATTACTCAACTTCTTCTAGATAATAGAAGAGAAAACACTTTCCAACTCATTTTGTGAGGTCAACATAATCTTGATAGCAAAACTTGACAAGGGCATTACAAATAATGTTGGTCTCTTTCGTGAAAATTGATAAAAATTCTCAAAAAATATTAGAGAATCCAACAATATGTAAAATTGATAGTATATCACAACTAAGTTGGATTTATTCTAGGAATGCATGCTTTACTAAAAGAGTATCTCCAAAAAAATCTAGAGCAAATATTGTACATAACCACAAATTAGGAAATTATGAAAGCTTCCCCCTGATAATGGAACAAGGTAAGAATTTCTGAACTCACCTCTTTTATTTGACATTGAATTGGAGATCTTGGTTAGTGCAATGAGGCAACAAAAAGGAATAAAAGGCATGAGGATTAGAAATGAAGAAATAAAGGGGATGGACATGGCTCAAATGGTTGGGTGTCTGTTTCCCATATGGAGGGACCTGGGTTCGATCCCCAAGACCTCCCGGG
The DNA here is from genome assembly GCA_029593785.1 of Cabassous unicinctus. NCBI lineage: Eukaryota > Metazoa > Chordata > Mammalia > Cingulata > Chlamyphoridae > Cabassous > Cabassous unicinctus. The sequence goes on along the minus strand of JAQZBX010081004.1, from coordinate 3,592 downwards.
AAAATAAAGAAAAATATAGAAGGTGCGTAGGCACACTGTTAGGCCCCACGAGCAGGTGAGCTGCCAGGCCCTGCCAAACCACGCAGCAAGATGATGACGCAACAGGAGAGAGACTCAAGGGAGAGCCAAGACGAGACACGCTGAAAAACCAAGAACTAATGTGGCGCAGGTGGCAGAATGTCTGCCTCTCTTCCACATCAGAGGTTCCCAGGATCAAATCCCAGTGAAAACAGGAGGAGAAGGATGAGAGGAGAGGGCAGGAAACAGACACAGAGAATTGCCCAATGAATGGATACAAAACAGCAAAAATGGGGTCGGGGGGGGAATTAAAATGGATTTAAAAAAAAAGAAATAGAACTGTCATAGTTTGCAGGTGACATGATTGTATTCATTAAAAATTCTAAAACACTCCACAAACTATTAGAATTGATAAATGATTTTATAAGACATTGGACACAGATTAATATATATAAGAATCAACTGCATTTCTATATACCAGCTAAAATACATAAATTTTAATTTTGAAATGATATAATTTAAGATAGCATAAGAATAAAATACATAGAAATTAATGTAATGTAAATTTTGCAAAGCCTCTGCACTGAAAACCACATATATTTATTGAGAGAATTTAAGATCTAAAAAAGTGGAAATTGTTGTAGGCAGAATAATGCCCCCCCCAAAGATGTCCACGTTCTAATTCCCAAGACCTGTGAATATGTCACCATACCTGGCCAAGGGGACTTTGCAGCTGGAATTAAAATTGAAGAGCCTTGAGATGGGGAGATTATCCTGGATTATTGGGTGGACTAATCTAATCACATTAGTCCTTAAAAGTGGAAGAGGAAGGCAGAAGAGTGGGTCAGAGAAATGTGATAAGAGGACTTGATCCACTATTGCTGGATTTGAAGATGGAGAAAGGAATGTGGCAGGCTTTATGAGCTATGAATAACTCTCAATTTAAAGGCTTATAAGAAACCAGGGACCATTGTCCTATAACTGCAAGGAATTGAATTCTGCCAACAATCTGAAAAAGCAGGAAAACTCTCCCCGAGAGCATCCAAAAAGGAACACAACCCTGCTGACACTTTGATTTTACCCTGGTGAGACCTGTTCCAGACTTCTGACCTACAGAACTGTAAAGTATTAAATTTTTGTTGTTTTAAGCCATTAAGTTTGTGGTAATTTGTTATAGCAGCGATGGAAAACTAATGCAAAGAAATATACCATGTTCATGGATTGGGAATCTTAATCTATAGATATCAACCCTCCACAAATTGAATTACATATTCAATGCAATTCCAATCAAATCACAGCAGGTTTTGCTGGATATTGACAAGCTGATTCTAAAATTTATATGGAAATGCAAAGGACTGAGAAGAGCCAAGACAATCATAAAGAAGAAGATCAAAATGGGATTCCTTAATTTACTGATATCAAGCTATATTTATAAAAATTAAGACAAAGGTGGTATGAGCACAAGAATAAACAGAAATCAATGGAACAGAATAGAGTTTATGACAAAGGCGACACTACAGTTTAGTGGGAAAAAGTGGTCTGACTACAAATAGTCCTGAGTCATTGACTTTCCATAAAGAGAAAAGACTCCTATATCATACACTAAATCTACCCCAGATGGATTGACTATTTTTTTTTTAAACAGTTTAGTGAAGTATATGATTCCTATATGAACATACATAAACTGTAAGTGTTCAGTAAACATCGTGAACTTACAAAACAAACATGCATAACATCACACAGGGCTCCCACACATCACCCCCCCACACACATACACAAACATCCTGCATTGTTGTGAAACATTTGTTAAAAAATCATGAAAGAGCATCATCAAAGTATCACTACCAGCTATAGTATCTTCCTCCCATACATTTTTTAAAGGATTTATTGACTTATTTACTTTCATCCACTTTTACCCCTCCCCCATTTTTGCTGTTTTTGTCCATTTGCTGAGCGACTCTGTGTCTGTTTGCTGCCCTCCCTTCTCATCCTTCTCCTCCTGTCTTCACTGGGATTTGATCCTCGGAACCTCCAATGTGGGAGAGAGGCATCCTACCGCCTGCGCCACCTTAGTTCCTGGTTTTTCTGTGCATCTCGTCTTGGCCCTCCTCTGTATCACTCTCCTGTTATGTCATCATCTTGCTGCGTGGCTTGCAGGGCCTGGCGCCACACCCGCGCCTGGGGCCTGGTGGCCCATGCACCTTCTATATTTTTCTTTTTTTTTTTAATTTTTACCTGGGAGGTCCCGGGGATTGAACCCAGGTCCCTCCATATGGGAGACAGAAGCCCAACCACCCAAGCCACATCCATCCCCCTGCTATATCTCTTAAGGTTGACCAAAGATACCCAAAGTTACAGTCTTTTCCCATACAGGATGGTCATATAATAAATCAGGTTTAGTTTATCACCAGCATTCTAAAAACCAGACCTAGGGAGAAAAACTAGGTCTGGAGACACATGCATGGTTTCTAATATAGCGAATGTTTAGCCTACCTTGATTATCACAAAATCAGGACAGCGAGAATATTCGCAGTCAGATGGATTGACTATTTAAATGTGAAGTGTAAAACAACATTTCTAGGAGAATATCTTCATGAGCTTGAGGTAGGAAAATATTCCTTAAACGGGACACAAAAACTGTAACCATAAAAGAAACAATTGACACATTAAACTGCCTTAATATTAAAATTTTCTTTATCAGACTACACCATTAAGATAGTGAAAAGGCAACCACAGAGTGGAAGAAGATGCTTGCAATACACATATCTGACAAAAGACTCAATCTCAAATGTATAAAGAAATCAATGAGATAAACACTGACAACTCAAAAGAAAAATGGGCAAAATATTTGAACAGGCACTTCAAAAAAGAGGATAATGCAAATAACCAATGAAAATATAAAAAGGCACTCAACTTCATCAGTCACCAGAGAAATGCAAATTAATCCATATCACTATATCAGTACAGGCATACCTCAGAGATATTGCAGGTTCAGTTCCAGACTACTACAATAAAGTGAGTCACATGAAATTTTTGGCTTCCCAGTGCATATAAAAGTGATGTTTACATTATACTATAGTCAATTAAAGGCATTAGAATTATGTCTAAAAAATGATGTACATACCTTAATTTAAAAATACTTTAATGCTAAAAATTGCTAACCATCATGAACCTTCAGTCAGTCGTAATCTTTCTGATGGTGAAGGGCCTTGCCTCGATGTTGATGGTAGGTGACTGACCAGAGGGGTGGTGGTTGGATCTGGCAATTTTTTGATTCCTTTCATGGAAGATTTCTCTGTAGCAGGTGATGCTGTTTGATAGCATTTTACTCACAATAGAACTTCTTTCAAATTTGGAGTAAATCCTCTCAAACCCTGTGTATTAGTCAGCCAAAGGGGTGCTAATGTGAAATACCAAAAATGGGTTGGTCTTTATAAAGGGTATTTATTTGGGGTAGAAGTCCACAGTTACCAGGCCATAAAGCATAATTTTCTTCCCTCACCAAAGTCCATTGTCACGTGTTGGAGCAAGACAGCTGCTGGCGTTTGCCAGGGTTCAGGCTTCTGGGGTTCCT
>JAQZBX010081003.1:0-13737 GCA_029593785.1 Cabassous unicinctus | reverse complement strand
CTAATATTTTCCCATTTAGAATAACATTTATTCATTCAAAAAGTAAACTTTGTCAGGTTACTTTAATAAACTTTATCAGGTTATTGAAGTTTACTTCTTTTCTAAGTTTATTATTTTTTAATCATAAAATGGTGTTGAGATTTATCAAATGATTTTTTTACATCTTTTGTGGTGATAATTCTTTAAATCTTTAAGTCAGTTAATATGGTGAAAGTAATTTTGCAATATGTCATAGTGGTTACTTTTATTTTTTTAATTTTTACTTTTAAAAGAGCTTTCGATTACATAAATATTACATCAAAAATATAGGGGAATCCCATACTGTAGGATTCAATTTGCTGATATGAAAGAGAATAGACAGTCTTTTCTTAAATTCATGGAATATTTACAAAAAATGTATTATCTCCTCATCCAAACATTGTAACTAAATAAATTCCACCAAAAATGCTCTCAGTTTAAACTTTCAAAACATAATATAAAACTAGAAATCAACAATATTTTGTCTAAAGAAATTCACTACATTTAATTAATATGCCTATATAAATCCTCCTTGATCTAAGAGAAAATTATTTGTAAAATTATAAAAGTGAAACACATTATATAGAAAACTATGCAATATATTTAAATATAATTCATTGAAATGCAAACTGAAAATAAAATAACTAAGTATCAACAAATAAAGTTGGAAAAAGAAGGCTAACTAAATAAGACTCTGATAGGAAACAGAATTTAATTAATTGTTATCTGAAAAAGATATAGAACTCAAATCTCTAATGTTATGAGGTAAAACTCTTAGCAAGTTTAATTAAGGAATAAATTGCATAAAATTCTCGGAATTAAATATTAGAAAGAATGTATAACCACATGATTGAAAGGATTAAATTATTAATTAAATATTTTATGTAACACTATTGTGATAAAGTTTCAAAGCTAGAGTAAAATAAGGATTTCTACTGACACATAATTTGTGAAAATGATCCAAGAACATATAAACTAATAAGACCAATATACATGAGTAATACTAGAAAGATTATCAAAGGTTTATTCTTAAAACTTCAAGACCAGATAGTTTTGCACCAACTATAGCACATTTATTTTTGTTGCTTCCTGTTAGAATGATTTAAAGACATTATTGATGCACTACTTTTAGCATTGCTTTATATAATTATTTAGGCAAAGCAAATCATTTACATTACAACAGCACTTGCAAGGGTCATTTGCAATAATTGAATAGTGACATACTTGATTATGATTTGGATAAAATGCAGAGCATAGAACATTCAGCAGTCTCTCTCTACATATATCTCTCTCTCTTTCTCATTCTCCCTCATCCCCCAGATAAATAGATGGATATATAGATATATACATATATAAGCAGATATTAAGTTAATACATTTCATGTTTTATGGTTTAATTTAGTAGTACTGTATTTACCAGTTGCAATTTTGAATTCACTTGAGGAAACAAAACAAGAACAACAAAAATATATAATACCTAGAAATAACACCATAAAATACTTAAGGAGGAAAAGAAATATCTATTTTCAATTTATATTTGATTTTAAAAAGAATCCATAAATGATAAATAAATGAAGTAAACTTTAATCTCCAAAACTTTTAGATGCCTTTGGTTGAAACTATTCCAAATCAAATTATTGAAAACTTTGCTTTTAATCATTTATTTTACTCCAAAGCTATTTAGATGGCTGGAAATTACTGAAAAGATATTCTTCTCAACAATATCCTTTTCACCGCATTTTTCACGTCCCTATTCCTTAGACTATAACTCAGAGGATTTAACATAGGTATGATAAGAGTATAGAAGACAGCTATAACCTTGATTTTCTCTGGTGAAGTGACGACCCCAGGTTGCGCGTACATGAAAAACACAGTCCCATAGAATAAACTCACTACAGTTATGTGAGAGCTACAGGTGGAGAAGGTATCACTCCTGCCCTGGGTTGAGGTGATCTTCAGGACAGTGGAGAGGATATAAGCATAGGAAACCAGAATGATAATTGTGGTGATGATGATAATGAGAGCAGAGAGAATAAACAGCACAATCTCATTCACGAAGGTGTCAACACATGAGATCTTTATCAGCGCTGTGACATCACAGAAAAAGTGGCCCAGTCTGTTTTCTCCACAGAAACGCAAACTGAAGGTGAAACCTTTTTGGATCATGGAGTTGATACATCCACAGATATAGGAGCCAGTAACCAAATGAACACAAGCCTGCTGAGACATACGTACAGGATAGTGGAAGGGCGAGCAGATGGTTGAGAAGCGATCATATGCCATCACGGCCAGAAAGAACCTTTCAGTTCCAGCAAACAGAACGAAGAAAAAAAACTGTGCTGCACAGCCATTGTAAGAAATTTTCTTCTCCTTCCACAAGAAATTAACCAGAGTGTTGGGAGTAATGACTGTGGAGTAACAGAGGTCTAAATAGGACAAATTTCTGAGAAAGAAATACATAGGTGTGTGAAGTCTAAAATCTATTTTATTGATGACTATCATGCTGATATTTCCCACTACAATAATCATGTAGATAAAGAAGAGCAGTAAGAATAATAGAATCTATATTTCTGTAGATGTTCTGAATCCCAGCAGAATAAATTCTGTCTCTTCTGAGTAAGCCTGTGAAAAGCCTTGGCTGCCTTTTGGCTCCTGATGTTTACATAGAGAAAAAAAATACTAATATAAATTGGGTTTTTTTTGCAATGGGTCTGACAGCACAGTTTTGCATTTGGAACTAATCAATGTCCAATCACAGTGTGATTGTTTATATATTTTTTAATATATTGTTTCAGTATTATATAGGAAGGTGGATGGCAAAGACCATCTTAAGTCGTGGCAAGTTATCAGTTATCATTCATTCTATGCCAATGTCAAGAGCCTTGGAATCAGATGGACTGAAGTCCAAAGTTTACCTCTTTCATTCTGAAAAACCCCAAGGTGACTATTGACTCTTACAATATCCCCAAGTCCTCTTCTGTTAAATGGGAGTTACTCACAACACCCACTTTATAGAAACGTTGGGAGTAACTCCCATTTAGCAGAGTTACTGTTACATTTAACAGTTACATGAAACTGAGTGTGAAAATCAATATTCACATTGACTAGAATATCTTAAGACTTAATAGGTATTAGTAAATAAGTACACACATTGTTCAAAGTTCTTTTGTTTTAGAAATGGAAAGTGGGTAAATAGAGCAATTCCTTTTCCCAGTAAAAAATACAGTGAATTTGATTATCTTTAAGCATTCTTCTATGTAAAGAAATGAAGTAATATGAGATTGCTGTTTTTTAATTAAGAATGAAGCCCCGTCTTGAAGAAAGGCTTCAGTAGTGATAAGTCAAACTCTTGCTTTTTAATTATACACTGTTCTATCTCTACCTCTTGCTTCATCCACTACTACTCTCTGATAGCAGGTGTTTCTGATTTAGCAGTCAAACCCAACAGGTCTTTTCCTTTTACTGTCAAAGGGCTAATATCTTACATATATGATTTATTTTTGTTTTTGTAGTACTATGATTGAAGTAAAAGACCAGCTTTCCCAACAGGAAGTATTTTTTCTTGTACATGTTGTTAATGAAACAGAAAACATTAATGCAAAAAAAATAGAGCAAAAACATAAATATATTGCATATGCTCTTCTTTTTAACTTATCTGTTTTTATAACTATGAATGTTTAATTTCAAATACTTAAAGAGGAATGTGGATAAATATTAATAATTTAAAGGCTACATGAAAAAATAAATCTAAGTGGGAAATAAGAAACTTATTTATGTTATAATTCTGTGGTTTGTTATTACATTTAATTTTTAAATTAAATAAAAATTTCTTCCTGTCTCTATACTTAATGTCATATTTGAAGTTACATATTTTTACCTGAAATTTCCATGAAATTAAAACCCAAATAAATTCAGAAGACATGAAACTGATTTAGCCTCTTTTACTATTGCTTTTATGAAGGCGTAGTATTTTATTGCTTAAAAGCATGGTTTTTAAATTCACATAAATCTGAGTTTTAATCCAAGCTCTACAACTCACTGAATAATACTGGAAAAATTGTTTAAATTCCATGGGCCTCTGTTTTTTTCATTAGCCAAACATGGTTTAGAATTTCTACTCTATAAGATTGTTGTTATAGTGATTAAATTAAATTATGTTTGTAAATAAATGAAAAATGTGGAAACTGGAAAATAGAGAGTATTCAATTAGTAATGACTATATGAGAGAATCAGTAGAAAAAAATGAGAAATTTTGATGAACTAAGACAAAGTCTTCAGAAAAAGTTATGATTTTATAAAATCATGTACCTTATTTGAGATCCAGCAGATTCCAAAGGAAGACTCACTGAAAAATTAAGAAAGCAGATTTTTCTCTTAAATGGAACTTTGAGGGAAGTGTAGATTTTTACTAAAATGTTTCTCAGTATATATTATATTTATTCAAATTTCTGAGTACACTCAACAGGAAGACCAATTTATTTCTAAATCTCATGTACCTCATTCTTATTTATTAGAACCAAAAGAGAATCCTAGACTAGGTCTTCAGGTAAACCTTGAGAAATAGCTTTGCCTTTATATTATTCAAAGTAAGAACTGAGAATTTCTCCTAAATGTTATCTCCATAAATTGCAAGTCCTTTGATTGAGCCATAAAGTTATTCTTAAAATCAGAAAAATAAGTTAGAAAAATATATATAAATGTGTGGTCTTTTTGAAAAATGAAAAGGACTCTGGAGATCAATTAAGTCAGTGCTTGCCAAACTTCCCCATACACTAGAATCACCTGGAGAGGTTTTTTTTTGCTTTGTTTTTAATACTGATTCCTGGGTCAAAACTCATTCTTAATATGACTCTTGAAAAATGTCAATGAGTAAGATAAGTGTGGGAAGGATTCATTTGTTTTTAAGTTTCCAAACTGATTCTAATGAAGTCAGTCCTAGGTAAAAGTTTGAGGGCATGTGAATTAGGGCTTCATATTGCCTCCAAACAAAATAGCAATTTCCCCCCTCAAAATTAAATTCACTGTTAATTCTAAAGTTTCATCTGCGAAGATATTCCTCACATTGTTTTGAAAATCTTGTCTTAATAAATCTCTGTATTTATTCAACATAGATTATATATTCAGAATAAATATGTAATATACCTAACCCATTTCTTGTTTCACTATTTGATACACTTACTTAATGGAGATCCCCAAATACTGCTCATATATATCAAGCACACTACCACTTCTCAGGCATTCCTGCAGTTTCTTTTTTTAAAATTTTTTAAAATGATACTTAGATTACATAAATGTTACAATAAAAATGTAGGGATTTCTCATATACCTTGCTCCCTGCCCTTCCCACTCTTTCCCACATTAACAACAACCTTCATTAGTGTGGTACATTTGTTACAATTGATGAATACATATTGAAGCATTGACGCTAAGGGTGGATTTTACTTTACATTATAGTTTAAACTCTCTCCGGCACAATTTTCTAAGTTATGATAAGATATATAATGGCCTGTATCTGTCAATGCAATGTCATTAAGGACAATTCCAATGTTCCAAAAATGCCCCCATATTACACCTATTTTTGCCTCTCCCTCACCTCAGAACTTTCAGGGGCCACTGTCTCCATATAAATGATAAAAGTTCTTCCATTGCCAAAATAACAAAAAGTCTATAGTAGAATAGTAGTAAGTCTACTGTAGTCCTCATTCATTCCCCAATCCTGAGGATTCTGGGTTGGTGATGCCCACTTCCCCTCTAATTGAGAAGGGGCTTAGATCCCATGCAGCAGATGGATGGGACTACTTGCTTGCAGTTGTAGACTTTTTCAGTTACTTGGGATGGTCGTTTTCCATAATCATCTCCTTGTTAGTTGTCCTGTGTGAGTCCAATGAACTGGAGAGTACGTGTTGCAACTCCATTGTGATTAGGGAGGAGTTTCACATGGGGCATACTTGTAAGGGATATGAACTAGTTCAAGTGTTCACGGGGCATTGTCATGGTGGGTGGAGAGCCACAGAATAACCAAAAAAATATCCAATTCTCATTCTGGGGCATCCTGCCACATGATCTAATGGGACAGCAAGAAACCCTTGACTTCAGGGGCAGTGACTAATGAAGGAGGGATTGACGATTTACAGGCCTTTGGTATTGATGACCATACTTATGAAACTTTTCTTCTGAAATTGAAACTTAGCCTAGTATTATAGGTTGCCTAAGAGTTACCTACTTGAGAACCTACTTGTGCTCAAATATGATCTCTCTGTAAACCAAATTCAGCATATAAATGAGTTACCTCTTCCCCATTGTGTGACATGACTCCTGGGGATAAGCCTCCATGGTAACAAGGGACCACTACCAAGTACCAATTAGCAATGCAACTGGAAAAAGACCTTGACCAAGAGAGGGAAAGGGTAAAGACAAATGAGTTCATATGGCTAAGAGACTTCAAACTGAGTCTGGAGGTCATGCCAGAGGTTATGCTTATGCATGTTTTAGCAAGATCCCAATGACTGCCACATTAAATATTGCCTCAAATAGTGGGGCTACTGAGGGTTCTGGAGACCTTTAGACATTATAGGCAGGGCTGAAAGCTCAGGAGTTTGGCACACTGCCGGTGGACCTTACTTTGGAATTTATGTTCCTCAGTGTGACAGTTTTGGTTTCCCTACACATGGCCTTCTACCCTTTCTATGTGAACCTATAGTTAGTACTAGAGTTGATAGGTGTACATCCAAAAGACTTAAAACTTTGGTTTTCCATGTCAGTCGGGGCCTGAATCCTGTAGTTTCTTTTTTTTTTTTTTAATTTTTTTTATTTGTAAAATGATATATAAATACATATGCATACATGTGCATTTGTTTACATAAATGGTATTTGTTATATATATATATACATTTTATAAAGGTGCCTAGATTACTCAAATATTACTAAGAAAGTACAGGGATTCCCATGATCCCCACCACCCACACCCCCAAAAACACCCCACACAACCATTCCCCATCTGTGTGGTACTACACCCGCAATGGATATACACATCCTGGGGCCTTGCCATTGAGCATAGACCACAGTTCACATCACAGACCATACTCTCTCCCACCCAGTTCTGCATGGTATATTCTGATGGAAAATGGCCTACATTCGTCGCTGCTTCGCCACTCAGGACAACCCCCAAAGTCCCAAAAAAGCCCGAGTATTTCAACTGCCCCTCCTCTCCATGCCCCAAAAATGTCCAGTGGCCACCGGATCCACCTCACTGTTACAATTTCTTCCATTGCTTGAATCACAATATGTCTACAACAGAACACCACCAAGTCCACTCTAGTCCAAAGCTCTTCCCCCCATCCTGAGGGGACTTGGAAGGTGATGTCCACTCCACCTCCAAGTGAGAGAGGGCTTATGTTCCATGGATATAGTGGATGGGATTATCTTGCCTTCAGCTGCATGCCCTCTCCATTCCCTGGGATGGCTGTTGCCCATCGTCGTCTCCTCGCCAGGTTACTTGGATGAGTCCTTTGAGCTGTAGGGTAGGAGTTGCAGCTCCACTGAGATTCCAGGCACAGCTGGCAAATAGGTGGGCCAGAGGATACAGTCTCTGGAAGTACACCTACTTCCTGTAGTTTCTTTACATTTCCATTTAATCTACCTTGCTTTTTCTTGGATGCTGGAAGAGATTAATAAATGGCATAAAAACAGATAATATACTTTATATATAGTAAATGTTCTTGGTCTGGAATCTTTAAATTAGTTTCTGAGATTTTATGAAATCCCACAAGTAAAATTTTGTTAAAATATATGATGGATAGTTTTCATGATTTATATAGAATTCTAAAAGAAACCTTTGATCTAAAATGATTAGGAATAAAAATGAAAAGTAATACAACTATTAACTCAAGAATAATAGGGCAAAGGAAATGAGAATATGTTTTTTCTTAATCCTTTCAAATTGGCAAAGCACTTTTTAAAATCATCACTCAGTAATCTAATTTCCCAGTAATTGCTACATAGTTGGTAATATATTTATTTTATTATACCTAGTTATTATTTTTTTAATTTATTGTTATATTGAAAACACATATTTTACAACATATCTTATAATAGTGACCAACTTCATTACAATTCCATAAAACAGCTCCTATACTGATTTACAGTTGCTTGAGTGTTTTTGAATAATGTATCGACATTGCCTCAAAGTGTTTTCATTATGAATTATTTCTTAAATCTATCAATATGTGAATTCTTTTACACTCAACTCTAGCAGCAATTACAATCTTCCCCCAACACAGGTCAACAAACACATACTTTTCAGTTATGTTTTTCACTATCACAATTTTTTTGTTTTCATATTTGAACTCTACATGTTCTTCATCTGTAAACTGGAGATAACAATACTACCCTATGTCCGAGAATTGCAATGTGCATTAAATAACTATATATAAATGTATAAATAGATAAATAGATATAGATATACACACATAGCAATATATATATCAACTATTATTATTACATCTCACATATATTATGAAAATATAAGCTACAATTAAAATTGCAACAGTATTAGTTACTGTTGCACAAGGAATACTCAGAATAAACTAGAAGAAAAAGTTAAAAGAGTTTGCACATGAAATATGAAGTTAAGCTGCAATCTTTTGGTGGAAAACTATTTTTAAGAACCAGACTAGAACAGAGCCCAATCACCTCTAAATCTAGAATCATAATATGATGCTTTATAAAAGATGTAAGTTTTATATTCTGTTTCTTCCTTGTAGTCATGGAGGCATCCAAAATTTGCCTCAGTTGTTTTGAAAAAAGTAAATTGTTATTGAAGCATGAAGGAAGCCTCCTTCCCCAAAATGAGAACGTGGCAGTGTGGAGCCAATTTGGAGGTCTTCAGTCTAGCTTTATTGCCAAAAAGAAGAATGATAATTACTATAGTGATTCAGAAAGAAAATTCTGAAATCCCTGCACTCAAACATGGAGATAATAATTTTGATATCTTTTCAAGAATAATGAAAGATATCTATATGTAGGGCTATGGGCTCCTGGAAAGAAAATATGGAATTTCAGTCCCTGCTGTATGTTTGGTGGACACCCATGTCATTTAGGTCATAGAATCAAAGAAGATTTTTGAGTACAAAGCAGAAAATGTTGAGAACAAAAAGGAGCTATTCTAAGAAACAAAGCACCATCTTTGGCTGAATTTTCCTTTCAGATAATGAGACTATACTTCAAAGATGCTATTGAAATATAGAAATTTCTTCTTGAACATTTTGATGTCATTGCAAAAACCTACATCAATTATAAACCAGTTTTACCAATATGAAATTTAGATTAAATTGCCATTATTAACTGTGTTGCAATGAGAAGCAATGAATTTGTGATATTGATCATACCTGTGGAAGCCCCAAGTTAAACCAAAAATTACAAAAATCCTAGAATTTCCTAAAGGAAATGCTAGTCTTCCTGCTACTCAGGCAGGTTCCCCAATATATATAAATATTACATAAATGTTAAAACAATACATACATGAATATATATAAATATAAAAACAATACAAACAGATATTCAATTCTGACCAAGGTGAAGTAACAGGAACCAGGTTTACCTCATGCCTAGATTGACAACAACAAAATGCAGAGTATCTCTCTCTCTCTCTCTTTCTCTCGCCTTATGCCTACCCCTCTCTCCTTCTCTCCCTTGTTTCTCTGGTGTATACATTATATACACTCATACACACACACACACACACACACACCAACAAACATACTTTCAAGATATGGAACACCAGTGATGAAAGAAAATGATTCCTGAGACATGAGGAAAAAAAAGGTGAACGTAATGATTGCCCCAGTTTATTTCATGCAGATCATTTCAATGAATGGAAATTGTAGTTAACTTTCCCACAAAGAAAATTCTAGGCCCAGTTGGGCTCACTGGTGAATTCTACCAAATATTTAAGTAGAAAGTACACCAAATCTACACAAACTCTTCTGAAAATTTTTAAAAGACAGAACACTTCCTTGCTAATTCTATGCAGCCAGTTTAATGTTAATATTAAACCAGGCAGAATCAATACAAGTAAAGCAGACCACAAGCCAATATCTGTCATGAACATAGATGCAAAATTTCTAAACAAAATTTTAATGAATTAAATTCAACAAACGACCAAGAGGGAATGTAAAGCTGATTTAACATTTTTTTAAAAATCAATGCAGTTCACTGTATTAACAGTCTAAATAAGACAAATAATCATCTCAATAGATGCAGGAAAAGCATTTCACAAAATCAATTAGTCTTTCTTCATAACAACTCTCAGCAGCAATTTACCTCAACTAGATAAAGGCCATCTATGGAAAATCTATAACTAATATCATCTTTAATGCTGAAAGATTAAATCATTCCCTCATAAGATCAGGAAGAAAATAAGGATGACTGTTCTCACCACTTGTATTCAACATTGAATAGAGGTTCTAGTCAATACATTAGGCAAGAAAAACAAGTAAAAGGCATCCAGAAAAGAAGAAATAGTATTCTTTATTTGCAAACAAACTGATCATCTATGTAAAAATCCAATGGAATATATAAAATGCTACTAGAACTAAGATGCAAACTTATCAAGGTCACAGGACATCAGATCAATATACAAAAATCAATTCTATTTCATATACTAACAATAAACAATTGAATATTTAAATTTAAAAATACTATTTATATATCAAATTATTGAAATATTTACCAAGAAATCTCATAAAAGATGTGACAAATCTATATGTTGAAAATTACCAAATATTGCTCAGAGAAATTGAAAAATATTTAAATAAAAGCAGAAATTAATCATGTTTATTAGTCAGAAGACTCAATATTTTTACATCATTTTGTTGAAAATTGTAGAAGCAATATAATTCCAGTCAAAATTCCTGCTGGTTTTCTGCAGGAATTGACAAGCTGATTCTCAAATTCATATGGAAATGCAAAGGATCTAAAATAGCTAAAACAATTTTGAAAAAGAATAATAAATTTGGATAATAACTTTACATTAAACAAGACTTACTATAAAAGTTAAGAAATACAGGTAACATGTTACTTATGTCAAAGTCAGCCAAAAGAACAATGGACTGCAATAGAGAGTCCGGAAATAGAAACTGATTCTCTTCAGAGGTATAAAGAGGTTAAAAGGAGATATATCACATCAACAACTGCTATTGGAACAATTGAATATTTATATGCAAAAGTCATTTTGATACACATTTGCACTCTGTACGAAAACAATGCAAAATGATCATTAACCTAAACATAATAATCTAAAATTATAAAACTTAAAATAGAAAATAGAATAAAATATTTGGTGATTTGGGTTTGGCAAAAAATTAAATTGAATTAAATTAAATTAATGTACAAAAAATAAAATAACAAAAATGTTGTTCATAAGAAAAAAATTAGTAAGTGAACAATAACTACTATAGAAAATCTTTTAACAATAAATTATTTAGATAAAATATTATAAAATGGAAAATCCTCTACAAAGAATTCAGTGAAGGGATATGTAATATTTATGGTTTGGATAAAAGATAATGAAAATAACAATTTTCACCAAATTTATTTGTAGATTCAAAGTAAACTAAATCAAAATGTTTCATTTTCTTATATTGTAAAAGAGTAAATTATAACAATTTTTAAAAGCAAGGACCCAAGAGAAACAATAAAATATTTTAGAAGAATGATAAAACCTGAGCATTTATACTAAGAGAAACCAAGACTTACTCTAAATCTCAAATAATTAATGCACTGAGGAGGTGGCAAAAACTGAGACAAGTAGATTAGAGAGACTGAAGAGAGATTATAAAAAATGGCTCTCACATACACAATCTTGTGATCCACAACAAATTAGTATAAAATCTAGCAGAAAAAAGATTATTTCAATAAATTAATTTTAAATGCACATGCAGAAAAATGAATTCGAATCCTACTTAAAACCTTATAGCAAAATTATCAAAGTTGATCCTAGACTGAAATGTATAGTTAAAGAGAAACATACTTATTTAGGTTACACAGGACAATATATTCAGTAATTTTAGCAGACAAAGATTTTCTTTAAAAACAGGACAGAATCACTAATCACAAATAAAATTAATGATTTAACCTTCATTATAATTTAAAGAGCTACTAATCAAAAACACCACTAAGAACATAAGAATGGCAAGCCATATAGTAATAAAATACATCCGCAATGCATGTATTTTTTAGAGGTCTCATAACCAGAACAGACGCAGAGCACCTATGTATTAATAAAAACAAAGGTCATCAAACGTTTCTGTAAAGGGCCAGATAGTAAATATTTTAAGCTCTGAAAGCCATACAGTCTTTAGCAAAACTACTCAATTCTGCTTTTGCAGCCTGAAAGCAGTCATAGATAATACGTAAACAAATGAGTGTGGCTGTATTCCAATAAAACATTATTTCTTATAACAGATGGAAGAACTTATTTGTCACATGAGCTAAAGTTGCCTACCCCTGGGGAAAAATAAAGATATATAGCCCGTGGAATTTCCCATACATAGAAAAAATATAACTAACGTACTTTATGGGCTAGAGCTGACAACAACAGTGTAATGTTTTTGTAGCAAAAGCAAACTTGGTACTATGGTAATTCTAAGGGAAAAAAAAGAATATGGGGTTTGGTTTTGTGAGATATGAATATGATTATGCATTTTTTAACTCTTCTTCAGTTTTTTTTTTCATTAATAAGGAGACCTAGACAGTGTCATTTAACTCATCTGTGTATGTCTGTGTATCTTTCAGAGCATTAAAGGAACAACTGAGTTAGCAGTTTTAATTAGATGAAATAAAAGTGCCTGAAAAAGAACTTTTTATAAGTATGTGTCTATAACTTGTTGAGCTGCCTTTTTCTGTTGTTTATTTTTGTGAATTTGAAATAAAGTTGTTAATAAAAAACATAATCAATTTTAAAAAATTTTAAGTTACATAGCCCATTAAAAATAGGCAAAAACCTTGGATAGGCACATCATAGAAAATATCCAAATAGAAAATATATGAAAAAGCTGTTTACATTTATTACTTATCAGCAAAACAATAATTAAAAAACAATGTAATAACACCACAGACCCACAAGAACGGATACTAAAGCAAAGTTCCCGTATTATGCTGGTGGAGATGTAAATTAGTACAAACATTTTTAAAAACATTTTGGAGATGGATGTCAAATCTGAGCACGTACATACTAGATGGCACAGGAATACCTCTCTTACCTTGTCTCAATATATTCTGAGAAACATGTACAGAAGTATATTCCATTTGGGCTTGTGTCATGAGAGGCAGCACTGCTGAATTATTCATGCTATCCATAGCACTCTATGCATTAGGAGAATAGCTATAGTATCATTAGCTTTTAATTATCTACCTGTATGCTATGACATTTATGTTATTTAATTTTACTGTTCCTTATCTAAATGTGAGTAGTGTTCATATGTCATTGGACCAGATATCATTGGATAAGTTATGTAAGAGGATCCCTTATTATTTTCAATGTAACATTTATGCCATATAAAGGTCTTTTAGAAATAAATAAATAAAACAAATAAAAAATCAAAAATATAGAATTAAAAACATTTATTTATTTCAACAAAATAAATGATATTTCTATCACCCATGAGATTAAAGTTAGATACAAATGATTTTCAATGTTTGTATTGACAAAAGTTGCAAGATG
>JAQZBX010081002.1:0-13737 GCA_029593785.1 Cabassous unicinctus | reverse complement strand
CCCCCCCGATCTAGCTCTCTGCTGCGGGGCTGCTGGTGGGGGGAGGGGATACCATTGGTTTTTAGTTCTTAAAGGAATATGTCAGCCTTGTCCCCCGCCCCTGACCCTTCCGCGGTCCTCAGCGGGTGGCTGCGGGTGCCCCCTTTGTATGCGAGCTGCGTGGGGAGGGACCGAGTTAATGGGATACTCCTGGTCCCCGCTGACACGTTCCTGGCAGCCGGCTCAAGGCTGCTGATGCAGCCTTCCCTTGCCAGCATTGATTAAGTGATGTCATCCCCACTACTGAGCATGCTCCGACTACCCCCCCACCCCCCGGCCGGTGTATTTAGGTCAAGTGATTGACAGGTGACAATTACTTGAGGGGCTCGCGGGTGTCAGCTGGAGCTGTCTCGGAGCAGCGGAGGCAGACGTTGGCATAGCCCGAGCGCTCCCAGCATCTTTGCCGAGGTTGTTTGCCGCAGTCCCTGCGAAGGGCGCCGGGGACCAGTGGGTGCTGGCGTCTGGGTAGGCGGGCGCTGTCCGCGCGCGGGGAACCGAGGCGGGGCTCTGGCCTCCGGGCCTCATCCGGTACCTCCCTTAGGAAGGCAGCTCCCCTTGACGACCTCTTTTCACCCCTCCCCATTTTCAGGATTTCCTGATTTCATCAGGAAATCATGACTTCCAAGTGCTAAGTGGATGGGCATTCATTCGGAGAGCTGACCTGCGAGGGCAGGGAAGAGGGACTTTCTCTCTGCTTAGTGCTTACTTGCAGAGAAGATGTGTGCTACAATTACTGATGAGGAGGAGAGTTCTACAGTTTATGGCGGATTTGGGTTAGTGACCTCTCCACGGCCAGGACCTGGGACAGATAGTGCCTTGTTTGAGTTACAGTTCTCAGCCCTGCCCTGCCTACAGTCTGATCCGCTCTTTCCTGGGGCAGGCAGCGGTTTAGATAGAGTGGGAGTTACTGGGGACATTTAGTTCTTGCCCCTTAGCTGGTAACAAATTTTTAACAAATAATTGTGCAGCACTCACACATGGGCATGGCCTGGTGACCCTCCCTTTTTGTCCTCCAGAGATTTTAAAGAAGAGCCTGGAGAAGTTTTCTTTTCTTCTTCTCTTTTTCTTTTCCTCCTCCTCCTCCTCTTTCTTCTAATAAAGTAAAATTTCAGGACAAATGAAGTGAAGTAATAAATATCCTTTGATCTGTGTTCAAAGCAGAGATCCTTAATATTAGGTTTATCCTTCTTCAACATTGTGACATAACATGAATGATAATATACACATCTATATACACTTGTTATTGACTGAATACATTGAAGCAAAGTCACCATATAAAGTAAGCAACTTAAGACAAAAACATTTTGGATTTGAATACATGTGTTGCTCTTCAACTGTAAAGTGATTTTTGCTTATCCTACTATAATCCTTTAATACAGCGGACAATTTTCAGTGTTCGTTTTTTTTTAGATAAACTTCTTAGTCATGTAAAACATTCTTATATCCAAGTGTGATAAGTATGCAGTATACAGCTTGCTGGATCTTCACAAAGAAAATGCCACCTTGAAGCCACTTCTCAGATTAAGGAAGCAGAATATTTCTAGGTCACCAGAAACTCCCTTTCTGCTCCCTTCTAAGTCACTACCTCCTCCCACCTCAGTGTAACCATTATTCTGACTTCTAATACCATAGAGTAGTTTTGCTTGTTTTCTTAACTTTATGTACATTGAACCATATGGTTTGTTCTCTTTTTTTGTGTAGCTTCTCGCACTCAACATTATGCTGGTCAAATTCATCCATGTTGTGGCAGGCAGCAGTGGTTCATTCTCATTCCTCTATAGCATTCCGTTATATGAGTATATCACAATTCATTTATCCATTAACTGTTGGTGGATATTTGCATAGTTTTTCAGTTTGGGCATAATATGGGTATTGCTGCTCTGAACATTCTTTTCATGCCTTTTGGTGAATGTGTGTACAGAGCAGAAGACTGCCAGATGCTAAAGGATGTTGGGATTTGGGTTGGCATTAGCTAGGACCTTTCCCATTCCTAATTAATAATGTGTCACTAAAGGCAAAGATGGCTCTAGCACCCTCTATCAGTTCAGCTGGAATCAGCTGATGTGGCTCAATTGTGGGTGGAGACTGCTCCATGTTGGTCTCCAGGGCTGCACACTGTGGGGATGACAAAAGAAGCTCAGAACCATACAGAAAATGGTAGTCATGTTCATTCCCAAGAGATAAGTAAAGAATGACTTTTGGTGGCATTAGCTGTTAGTCCAAATTCAGAAGCCCAGAGATTCTTTGTGTTGAAGCCTCTACCAAAAGTTGAAGACAATTTTTTTCTTTAAAGGGCTGCTTAATTCTTATGGCGGTGTGTGCTAAGAAAAAGATTTTGCTATGTGGAGTTTCTAGATATCTCTGTTAAGAAAATGTCCTGTCTTGGAGGAATCATCTCCACCATTTCTGTATTTTTTCCCAGTCCCTGTGCAAAGCTTTCTTTCTCTGACCAGCCCAGCCACAAACATTTCTCCCTACTTTGAACCCCTGTAGCATTTATTTTGGATATGATCTTATTTTTTTTTTGGCATTGTGGTATTATTATTGATGTCTAATGTCTAATGACATTGAAACCATCCATGCTTTGCTTCTTTGTCCTTCCCATGGCGTTGGCAACAGAAGGCACCTAGTAAATATTTATAATCTCTTTGTTCTGGAAATCTTTACTTTGGTATATTTAACTTACTTTGAGGACTTTTAATTGGTTGTCAGCTGTGGGTAGTAGTCAAAAACAACTTTAAAGCGAAATGGTATTCCTTTGAGCAGGCCTGGTAAGACAGCATGTGCCATTGAATACCATTTCTAATTTGGAAAGAACTGCATTCAACTTTGTTAAAAATTAGAGTTGATGACAGTGGAAGTGGAGGGGGAGGGGTTGGTGGTGGCTAGTGATTAGGAAAGGGGCTCCCTCCCATGACACATTAATTCATCAGAAAAACATATTGGATTTACAGCATTTCTCGGACTACTCTTCCATTAGCTGCTAAAAACCTCGGTGAGTCATCCATTACTTTGGGCTCTGCCTATTAGTTTTGATGCAGTTGTATTGATGGTAACTCTGGGACTTGGAGAGTTCCCAGAAAAGTTCTTTGAAATGGACTTTTACACTTCACTTTCCTGTTGTTGAGCTTTCCTTATGTTCATCATCCTGGGAAAGCAGATCTTGCTTCTTCCTGAGGCACTGTAAGTTCTGACTTGTGTGAGAGCAGAAGCAAAACATCAGCCACTGAGCTAGTCAGTGGTTTGGATCCCAGGGCCTCTCAGCCTGCCTGAGCTTAGATCAGTGCTGGGCAGTGGATGGGTAGGGAAGGGAGGGCAGGGTCAAAGGCCAAGTTCCAGGCTTGAGTTATTTTGGAGATTAAGGTCTGAAGAAGTGAGGAAATATGGCCAGACTCTAGAACTACCCCCCGCCCCACCATCAAAGTAATGGACTTAAAAAGCAAGAACATGCTAAAAATTTATTTTTAAATTTATATATAGTAAAATCATTTTTTGGTGTGCAGTCTCTGAGTTTTGACAAATGCACAGAGTCACATAACTATCCTGTATTAGTTTTCTATTGCTGTAACAAATGACCTCACATTTAGCAGCTTTGTACAACACACACTTATTGTTTCACAGTTTTCATAGATGAGAAGTGGGGTGGCGTGACTTCTTTCTCCCCTTAGAATCTCATAAGGCCAAAGTCAGTTTGTGGCAGAACTCTGTTCCTTTCTGGAGGGTCTAAGGGAGAATCCGTTTCCTTGCTCATTCAAGTATGTAGCAGAGTTCAGTTCCTTGCCATTATTGGACTGTGGTCCCTGTTTCCTGGCTGGCTGTCAGCTTGGAGCTGTTCTCAGCTTCTAGAATCCACCTTTAGGTCCTAGCCATGTGGCCCCCTTTCTCCATCTTCAAAGCCAGCAACTGCAGGTCAGGTTCCTCTCATACTTCAGATCTCTCCTGCTCTTCCCTGGCATGTCTTTCACTGACTCTTCTGCCTCCCTCTTCCACTTTTATTTATTTATATATTTTGAGGTGCCAGGAACCGGGGATTGAACCCGGGACCTCATATGCGGGAGGCCGGCACTCAACCACTGAGCCATATTGGCTCCCCTGAGTTGGCCCCCTGAGTTGTCTCCCTTGTCTGTTTGCTCATTGTTTGCCCATTGTTTTTGCTCGTTGTTTTTCTGTTTGTTTGTTTTGTTTTCTTTAGAAGGCACTGGGAACCGAACCCAGGACCTCCCATGTGAGAGACAGGCGCCCAACTGCTTGAGACACATCCACTCCCCCCTCTTCCATTTTTAAGTGCCTGTGCAATTACATTGAGTCCTCCCTGAGAGTCCAGGGTAAACCCGCTATTTTAAGGTCAGCTGATTAGCAACTTTAATTCCATCTGCAGAATCCCTTTATCCATTATATATATGACATTAACGTATCCACAGTTTTTGGAGATTAGGACATGTGCATCTTTTGGGGAGCTATTATTCTGCCTACCACATACTCCCATAATTAAGATACAGTAAATCTCTCTCTCTCTCTCTCTCTCACACACACACACATCTCCTCCCCAAATACATTATAAGTGTCTCTGGGGTAGGAGCCTTTTTTTAAAAAATGTCTTTGTCTACTTTAGTTGTATAGTTTGCTTAATAAAAATTTCTTGATTGAGGGTTCCTTTTTTTCCCTGATCCCTGCCTGGAATCAAGTCTCCATAAATGCCATTTTCTGCGTTTCCTTAAATACCTAGTATATCACTAGATTTTCCTCTGTCTCTATCTATCTAGTAAATGATAATGTTTTTCATCCTCAGTTCTTCCCCCCCCTTTCAAAATAGGAAAACTTCCCCACCTTTGGTTTCTCTTTAGTCCCTACCTCAGATTTCTCACCTGTGTCTACTTATTAAAAAGCAAAAACAAAAGTCCCTATTCCCCAATGTTTTCTCTTGAGTGTAAAAAATCGCCCCTTAACAGATCCAATTTCACCTTATTTCTCCCAGGTTTTTTTCATTGTGGTTTAACCCTTAACCCATTGGCTGCACATCAGCCAAGTTCCTTTTAGTAGGAATGGAGTTGAGTTTGTGATTATTTTCAATATTGCAGAGATCTTGGGAGAAAATGGAGTGGTGGACTCATGGTATTATCTCCCCAGCACCAGACATGGGTGGGAGTCACACAGCCGAGGATGAACTTCCCGGCTTTGCCATTTCTTAGCTATATGAACTTGGGCAAATTAGTAAACTGCACTGTTTCTGTTTCCTTACCTGTAAAATAGGGATAATAACACCCTCAACCTAGTAGGGTGGTTGTAAAGTTTAACTGAGCTAATACATGTGGAGTACAGAACCCAGGGCCTGCAATAAGCATTCAGAAAAGATAAGCTGTTACTGGGCTTGCTACTGGGGACAGCTCTGCCCTCTCTGCACTGCTGTCAGACTAATTTTTTTTTTTTGAAGTACTGGGGGCGGGACATCATATGTGGGTAAGCTAGTGCTCAACCACTGAGCCATATCAGCTTCCCTGAGTTGGTTTTTTTCCCCCTTGTTTGTTTTGCTTGTTCTTTGTTTTGTTTTTTTTCAGAAGGTACTGGGAACTGAACCTGGGCCCTCCCATGTGGGAGGTGGGAGCTCAACTGCTTGAGCCACATCCACTCCGTGCTGTCAGACTAAATTTTGGGGAAGCCCAAACCCTTCAGAGTTTCCCTGATGCCCTCAGGTTGGAACCAGAATGCCTCTGGGGCATTTGAGGCCCTCTGGACTCTGGGCTTGACTACTGCCCTAGCCTTACCCCTCACCCTAGCTCCATCCATGCTGCTGTGCCCCCAAAAGACTAGGCTGCTTGATTCCTCCCACGACCCCACCCCTCCACCCAGCCCCTCACACACATGCCTGGGATGGCTGCCCTTAAAGCTTACCTGCATGGCAAGCATCCATTCATCCTATAGTATCTCCTCTGAAACCTTTCTGACACCCCCCCTTCCCCCCAGTAAGAATAGCCACTTCCTCCTTTTGAACTCCCCAGTACTGTATTTCATTTATTTGGGTATATGTGTTATCACAGACTGAAGAGACTTCTCTTAGACTGAAAACCCCTTGAGAGCAGGAAATGTGTTCTATTCATTTCCATCTTGAAGGCCTGGAGCAGTGCTGGGAACAGAACAGAGTGGTTGCCCAGTACAGGATGTCTTTTTAAAGAATTGAAAGCATGCTGAGCTTCCTTGGCTGTCAGAGCCTGGAGTTATTTGCCTGGATGGTCTCTCACGTTGACCTCTGTCCAATTTTGGACATCATGGCTTGTTATCATCCTAAAGGAAATAGTTTTTTGAAATCCTAATGTACTGCATGCTCATTGAAAAAAAAAAATCAAACCATACAGAAAAATTATGGAAAGGGTAAAAATAACTTTAAATTTTACTAACCAGAAAATACCACTGTTAACATTTTATTGTATGTTCCAAGCTCTTTTCTGTTCTAACACACTTCTTAAGCACTTTTAAGATATGAATGTATTGATTTGTTTTGAAACCTGTTGATTTGCTTAATAGCATACCTCAGACATCAGCATTTTTAAAGGTTACCTATAATTCCATTATATATCTAATCAATATTTTAACCATCTACCAATGGACATTTGGGCTTTTCTGTTTATTTATTTTTATTATTATAAACAAATATATGATAAACATAAGTGCACACACCTCTGTGTGCTTACCCAATTATTTTGTTAGGATACATTTCTAGAATTGGGATTGTTGGGTAAACAGATGATTTTTTAAAAAGGGGGATTTTAAAGCATCCAGAGTTTTTGAGAGGGAGCAGTTTAGAAATGGCGCATTGTCTTCTTTTTAAAAAAAATCTTCCTTCTCTGCCCACCCCATGAAATTGCTGCCCAGCCACCAGTTTGTCTCCTCAGGCATCCCTTCTTTCCTAAGCTAAATTAAATTCTTACCAAGAGGGTTGCTTCTTTATGCACTGTTAACCCACAGATCCAGACACCATAATGTCTTCAGGCTTTGAATATAAACTGTAGGATTTTGTACGCTGTGTCTTGTCACTTTCAATATCCTAAAGCATGTTATTTCTTGGAGGTGATCAAAAGCTAAATCTATCTCATGAGACAGAGATAGAGGTCAAGAAAAAAAAATAGGATAAGGATGGACTTTCTTGGTGTTAATATCAAATGGCCTGTGGTTGTTCTGGGCAGTGGGTGAGTTGTAAAGAGGTCAAATATCCTTCTCAGCAAGGCTCTGGAGAGAGCTTCTTTTCTTCCCTCCTCCATGATTACTAGGTTCTCTTTTTAAAAACTTAAAATATAAAATTTCAAACATACATCAAAGTGGAATGAATAACAAAATGTAACCCCATCATCCACTTTTAACCATCATCATCAACAAATGGCCAACTTTATTTTTTCTATGCTCCCATAAACTTTTCACCCAAGTTTGTTTACAAGATTGTTTTAAAGCAAAATCTCACATAATTTTATCCATAAATATTTCAATATGTATTTCTAAAAACTAAGACTTCTTTTTTCTCTTTTTTTAATATGGTAAAAATATACTTAAGTTAAAATTTACCATCTTAACCATTTTTAAATATAAAATTCAGTGGCATTAAGTACATTCAATAATGATGTGTAACCATCACCATTTCCAGAACTTTTTCATCATCCCAAAAGAATCTCTCTACCCATTAAGCAATGAATAATTTCCCATTCCTCCCGTCTCCCAGCCCCTGGTAACCTCCATGTTACTTTCTGCCTCTGTGAATTTGCCTATTCTAGATACTTCATATGTCAAATCATACCGTATTTGTCCTTTTATCTAGTTTACTTCACTTAGCATAGTACTTTCAAGGTTCATCCATATTGTAGCATGTATCGGAACTTCATTCCTTTTTATGACTGAATAATATTCCATTGCATTTATTTTTTTATTTTTATTTTTTTTTAAATGAGAGGGGTCTTTTATTTATTTATTTATTTATAAGATTTATTTATTTTATTTATTTATCCCCCCCTTGCCGCTTGTGTTGCTGTGTCCATTTGCTGCGTGTCTTCTCTGTGTCTGCTTATCTCCCCCTTGCTTTGAGGTCTTGCCGCATCAGCCCACGGTGCCGGGCGAGCCTGCGTGCCCTCACAAGGAGGCCCTGGGAAGCGAACCCGGGGCTTCTCATATGGTAAATGGGTGCTCTATCCATTGCGCCACACCCACTTCCTGCCGTGAGGTTGCTGCATCAGCCCACCACACCGCTCAGGCCGGCGTGCCCTCACAAGGATGCCTCTGGACACGAACCCGGGCCTCCCATATGGTAAACGGGGGCTCTATCCACTGAGCCACACCTGCTTCCCACCATTGCATTTATATACCACATTTTGTTCATACATTCATCTGTTGATAGACACTTGGGTTGTGTCCATCTTTTGGATATTGTGAATAATGCTGCAATGAACACTGATGTCCAAGTATCTAAGTCCCTGCTTTCAATTCTACTTGGTATATACCTAGGAGTGGGATTGCTGGGTCATACGGTAATTCTGTTTAATGTTTTGAGGAACTGCCAACAATAGCAAGGGCTCTTTTGAAACATAACCACAATTATATCACAACAGAGATGTTAACAATAATTTATTAATATCAAATTCTCCCTGTTGCCTCATAACATTTTTTTTTTTTACAGTTGGTTCGTTCAAATCAGAATACTAGGTACTGTTGCTTTCAAGTGAGGAGAAAGAGAAATGCTTCTACATGTCGCCCTTGAAACAAGAGGGCAGGGGAGGCTTTTGCTGTGAGAGACCCCTCTAATGTAGATTCCTGCGGGCTGAGGAAACACACATGGCGCATAAAGGCTAATCCAGATTCCCAGGCCGTCTCCCTCAGTGGTCCTGTACCAGTTATCCTTTAAAAAACCAGTGCTTCCCGGGTGGCAGCACCCACAAAAGCTATTTTAAGAGCTGCATGATTTAGGGCTCTTTCCTAGTGCTTCCGCCTTGCTATAGTCAGCTTGTGTAAATGTCAGGAAACCAGGCAAATGTATCTCTCATTCGTCTTCCTAGCTCTGTCCTGGGCCATGTTAGATCAGCAGCCACGACACTTGGAGCAGTTCTTTGAGTTGTGTCTGGGTGTATTTGGTATTGCCTTTTCAGTCAGTGAACACCTATCCTTGATGCAGGTGGAATATAGGAAAATAAGTCCACAGAACTTAGAAAGGGAAAACATATGTGCAAATAGGTTTTAATGCAACATAGTACTTCAAGGGAAAAGATTTGTCGTTCTCTTTTTATGTTTTTTATTCCTTTTCCTCTTCATTAAAAAAAAAGCACAAACTTTTGAAGGGTGATGGGGTTGGAGAAAAAGAACAGTTGGAAATAAATCCCAGTAATTTATGCTTTAACTTTCTTGACTGCACCGTGTAGTGTGAGAGCTGCAGATCAGTAGTATTATTTTAGAAACATTTTATTTAAAGATCTTGGTCATATAATTCCTGAGTGACTGATCTCAGGCGTGCTTTTATCACAGAAAGATCTTTTCCCATTTCCAGGTCTTATTTTGTCCCACGAGGAAACGCAGAGCAGTCGGCTTCAATTCTCTGAGGAGGTTATATCATAGTTTTTCTCTAAACGAACTGTCTGGCACCTCACTCCTCTGAGATCATCGATTTTTTCATCTGGGAACCTGGGTAAATAACAACTTCATCTGACATCAGGAACTTTGAATAATCTTGTAGGAGGGGATCCCAGCCGCCTCCCACCCCAGGGAGAGGAACAAATGCCAGTGTGATTGGCCCTTGCCCAAGCCTCTGTTCCTGCTAGTTACTGGTGGGCAGGATTTGGGGTGAGGAGCCCAGAGCCTTCTTGCAGCGGTGGGGAGATGAGGCGAGGAAAGATGAGGGAGGAGGACCATGTGGGCTTCCTGGCAGAGACTGGCCAGCTCAGCATTGGGAGGATGGGTGCTGGTGCCGCCCCCCCCCCCACCATGGTACTGGGATACCAGGTGCATCGTGTCCCGGGTAGAGCAAACCCACCCACCCAGTGGAGAGGAGGAGGCCTCTGGCACTAGTGTCATCACAATAGCATCAAATCCTACTCCTAATTACTAAAATTTGTTTATATAATGTGTAAAAAGTGGAATTTAGAAGAGAACTGTTAAGCTTTTTGGTAATAATTACTTGAAGGAACAACACAACCTATTAATTATCTGTTCGAATAAGTGGAGAAAAAAACACACCAAACCAAAATATCAGACTCTATAGTAACAGTTGCCTGCTCATGCATTTGTTAGATTTTCCTGAATAAATATGGCTTTTTGGTAAAGACTGGCTTGAGGTTCTATTTTAAACAATGTTTTTTGGTCTAGACATTTATCCCAAAAGTTTTGCTACCTTGAAAAAGGAGAAAATATATACTTGCTTCCTTAGCTTCATTAAAACCAAATATGAAGAGGTAACTTACAGATTAATAGAAAACTTGAAATTAAACGAGTTCTTTAGTCCCATGGAAAGCATTTTCTTTTATAAAGAGGTGTTTTTACGATTGTAGAGTTTGTGGAGCTTCCCTCTGTCACTGCCCTGTCCAGTATGCTGGGCGCTAACCACATGGGGCTATTGCACGCTCACCATGTGGGTGTCCAAATTGGGACATGCAGTATGTGTAAAAAGCACACTGGATTTCAAAGACTTAGTATATATAAAAAGAAGAATGTAAAATATCTACTATTTTTCATATTGATTACATATTGAAATAGTATTTTGGATATATTTGTTTAAATAACATTAATAAAATGAATTTCACTTGTTTCTGACTTGTTTTAACGTGGTTAGTAGAAAACCTGAAACCATACGTGTTGCTGGCATTTGTGGCTGACGTTATATTTCTGTTGGCCAGGACTGCTCTACCATTTAGATGCCAACATTCTGATGGATTTTGCAAGGAATGGTTTCAGCTCCACTTCAGTATATTGGGGGCCTACTGTGGGCTAAGCACAGTGGTAAGCATTGTGACCTCATTGTGTTAAGTAAGACAAGATCCCGGACGTCAATAACCATATGGACTAATGCGAGAGAGACAAGCACAAAAAAACCCATGATATGAGAGTCCAAAGAGAGGTGCAAACAAAGCTTTATTGGAACTGAAAAGACATCCAGTGGTGTGCAGGGAAAACCTCAGGCTTTGGGGCGACTTGATCCTTATCTTGAAGCCGGGGTAGGAATCTGCTTTGCATATGTAAAATTTGCTTCTTAATTTTCAGTTACTTTGCAATTCTGTGTAGCAGCTTTACACATTTGTTTTGACTGTTAATGAGAAAAGATTTGAGAAGGAATATGTGCTGTAGCCTGGTCTCTTCCTCATCACTCCCCCCTCGCCCTCCATCCCAGCAAATATTGTGACATGAGGATCTCAGCCGCGATCTCCTGTGAGGAAGGAGCCCACCCGGGCGTCCTATCCTTAAGCACAAACAATTTGCGGTAGCAGGTGTGTGATCTGTTTGTAGTGGGTGGCATTGAGAACACCAAAAGGTGACAGGGTGCGTTGTCTCTGTAAAACGTCACGATACGGTCCTGCTGTCCGGCTTTGCTGGGATCGGCCCGCACCTGCGGCCTTGGGCGGGGGGCCCCCGGGCCGGCTCGCCTCGCCCCTGCACGCTGCCGGCCGCGCGCAGCTCCCGCCGCTGCGCTGTCTGCCTCCCGGGCTGTTTTAATTTGCAGGCAAGCAGCGCCGCGGTGATTGCAAATCTGCCACTTACCTTCTGTCACCGTCCTGTCGCTAATGCTAGGAATCACGAACCTCTTGTTCTGGAAATGCATTCCCCCTTTGCACAGGCGCCTTCTAATGAAATCCTCCCCCCCACCCCCACCCCCGGAACAAAAGCGCGGGTTAGGAGGACCCCGAGGTGGGAGGCGCTGCCGTTGTCGCTCACAGGTGCCTCTCTTTGTCTTGGCGTTTGTTTGTGGGGAAGGTCGTCTTGCAGGTGAACGCTACAAGGCTCTTTTGAGAAGCTGTGGATTTTGTACTGGAAAAAAAAAATCTTTTCCCCACCCCCACTCTCTTCTGTTATATTGGTTGGCACAGAATTGACTTTTGCTCCTTTGTAAATGGCAGAAACACTCTGATGGTAACATCAACACAACAGCAGCAAAAATCAGCTGCGATCTCATCACCCTGTCATCCATTTTAATTTTTCCATCCTCCTTTCCTGTCTTGGTTGACCTTAACATTTTTAAAAAATGTAATTCCAATCATAGGTACACAGTCCTGCCTTCTTTCTCTTTTTACCCAAACTTACTCAATAATCCTTTCTCCATGTTGTGTAATATTTGCATGGTTATAATTTTCAGTGGTCGCGGAAGTGTTCACTGAGCTGACATCACAATTTGCTAACCCATCTCTCAGCTAGTCATTCAAATCCAAGGGGATGGTTTCGTGAACCTTGGCATTCATAGAGCTGTTTTTCTTGGTTAAATTCTTTCTAGAGGATAAATTCTCCAGAAGTGGATATACTGGGCTCAATGGTGTGGACATTTTAATTGATTTTATATATTATCATATTGCTTTCCGTATAGGTCTGCCCGTTTCTTTGGCCTCTGGGAATGTATGAACATCCTATTTGGTAGTGAAATGATTTTAGAGTAAAGAAGACGAATCATTTGAGAAGGTGATCTGTAGAGCAGTAGTCTGGGATTCATGTATCCTGGGTTTTGTTCCAGGCTTCTCCTCTAATTTATATGATTTTTAAATTACTAGTATAACTTGTTTGTGATCTCTTTAATTTGAACTATTGCTGTTGGCATCCCAGGGTCAGGCTGGTGGGTGGGGAATCTCCTGGACTATATAGAGGAAAGAATGAGTGGGAAGGCACTATACCTGCCCCCCAACGTCCATCAACCCTCAGAGCACTTACTTGGAGGTGCTGATTTAAACTTGGGACTAACTCTGGGCTCTTCTCTCATGCTCACTTGGGTGATATGGTTATATCTGATATTGCACTGGAGAAGGGGCAGGACTTCTCTATCCTAATGGTAGCACCCATGAGGATACAGTCTACTAGATGACTTGGGGCATCAGTCCTGTGCTCTACCGTTTCCATCCTTCCGGGAGGTGTGGTGGTACCCCACTAAAGATGTTACTTCATGCTTTGATAGTTATATGTGCCTCAGGACCAGCATGCTCTTTAACTCACCCACCAGGCTCTTCATTGCGTGAGCATCACTGACAGACCCAGGGCTGGGACGGGAGAACCTGAGTAAGGTCAACAAAAAGAAAGCCAATGTGAACAGGAATGCTGGGCCAGAGGAAAAGGAGAGGCGTGAACACCCTTCTAACAACATTTAGTTTTGAGTATGAAATACTGCTCTCTATTGCCTAGGTTTAGTTACTCAGGGATCTTTTTTGATGCCTTAATATCACATTGAATACCTCTTATTCAAGAAAATAATTGATTGGGAAGCGGGTGTGGCTCAATCGATAGAGCTCCCGTTGTTTACCATCCTTGTAAGGGCAGGCCGGCCTGCGTGGCCAGGTGGGCTGATGCAGCAAGACCTCACAGCAGGAAGCGGGTGTGGCTCAATCGATAGAGCCCCCGTTTACCATGTGTGAGGCCCTGGGTTCGCTTCCTGGGGCCTCCTTGTGAGGGCAGGCCAGCCCGCGCGGCGCGGTGGGCTGATGCAGCAGGACCTCACAGCAAGGGGGAGATAAGCAGACCCGGAGAAAACACACAGCGAATGGACAC
>JAQZBX010081001.1:0-13742 GCA_029593785.1 Cabassous unicinctus | reverse complement strand
CCCCTTTGCCCTAGCAACTGCCTATCCTGGCCAGCTGCCCAATGGAGACCTTCATCCTCTGCTGTGGGACTGCCCCTCAGCCTTACTCTATATAAACTTTGTACTTCCTCAATAAAGAGACTTGCGCCACCAGATCTGTCTCGGTAAGATCTTTTCGCCACGCCGTTCACATCACGCCTGGTTCCCCCCACGCCCGACCTGTGGAGACCAGAGAGTGTTGGGGATTTAGCTCTCTGAGAACCTCCTCACCCAGCCGCTCCGGAGTGCACGCCGAGCGGCTTCTGCCCAACCGTGTCGCCCCTGGGCATCGGCTGGGCCTTCCACCCCCCGCCCGGGAAGCGGCGACAGTTATTTCCCCAGTTCCAGAATGCATATTTGGAATAGATATACTCAGTAAATGGCTGAATCCCCACATTGGATTCCTGATTTGTAGAGTGAGAGCTATTATGGTTGGAAAGGTCAAGTGGAAGCCACTAGAACTGTCCCTATCTAGCAAAGTAGGCAATCCAAAGAAATACTAGATTCCTGGAGGGAGTGCAGAGATTAGTGCCACCATCACGGATTTGAAAAATGCAGGGGTGGTGATTCCCACCACATCACCATTCAACTCTCCTATTTGGCCTGTGCAGAAAACAAATGGATCTTGGAAGATGACAGTAGATTATCATAAAATTAACCAGGTGGTGATTCCAATTGCAGCCGCTGTCCCAGATGTGGTATCATTGCTTGAGCGAATCAACACATCCTTTGTTACCTAGTATGCAGCTGTTGGTCTGGCAAATGTTTTTTCTCAATTGCCATTGGTAAGGACCAACAGAAACAGTTTGCTTTCAGCTGACAAGGACACCAGTATACCTTCACTGTTCTGCCTCAGGGATATATCAACTCTCCAGCCTTTTGTCATAATATTGTCTGCAGGGAACTTGATCATCTCTCCATCCCACAAGACACCACACTGGTCCATTATATTGATGATATCATGTTGATAGGACCTAGTGAGCAACAAGTAGCAAAGCCTCTAGACTTATTGGTAAGGCATTTGCATGAGAGAGGATGGGAGATAAATCCAACAAAAATACAGGGTTCCTTTACCTCAGTGAAATTTCTAGATGTCCAGTGGTGTGGGGCATGTTGAGATATCCCTTCTAAACTGAAGGATAAGCTCTTGCATCTGGATCCTCCTATGACCAAAAAAGAGATACAACACTTAGTTGGTCTCTTCAGATTTTGGAGACAGCACATTCCTCATTTGGGTATGCTACTCTGGCTTATTTACCGAATGACCAGAAAAGCTGCTAGTATTGACTGGGGACCAGAACAAGATGAGGCTCTTTGACAGATCTAGGCTGCTGTGCAAGCTGCACTACCACTCAGACCATATGATTCACAAGATCCAATGGTACTGGAAGTTTCAGTGCAAATAGAGATGCTGTCTGAAGCCTTTGGCAGGGCCCTATAGTAGAGTCACCACACAGACCTTTAGTATTTTGAAGCAAAGCTTTGCCATCCTCTGCAGATAACTACAACCATTTTGAGAAACAGCTTTTGGCCTGCTACTGGGCCTTAGTAGAGACTGAATGCTTAACCATGGACCATCAAGTTACCATGAGACCTGAGTTGCCTATCATGAGCTGGGTATTATTTGACCCACCAAACCATAAACTTGGCCATGTACAGCAGCACTCCATAATAAAGTGGAAGTGGCATAAATGAGATAGGGTTTGAGCAGTTCTGGAAGGCACAAGTAACTTACATGAGGAAGTAGCCCAAATGCCCATGGTAACCACCCCTGCCATGTTATGCTCTCTTTCCCAGCCCACAGCTTTGGCCTCTTGGGGAGTCCCTTACAATTAGTTGACTGAGGATGAGAAAACTCAGGCCTGATTTACAGATAGTTCTGCGTGACATGCAGATACCACCCAAAAGTAGACAGGTGCAGCACTGCTGCCCATTTCTGTGACATCCCTGAAGGATAGTGGTGAGGACAAATCTTCCCAATGGGCAGAACTTCAAACAGTGCAACTGGTTGTTCATTTTGCTTGGAAGAAGAAATGGCCACAGGTGTGTTTTTATGCTTCTTCATGGGCTCTTGCGAATGGTTTAGCTGGATCGTCAGAGATTTGGAAGGAACATGATTGGAAAATTGGTGACAAAGAAGTCTGGAGAAGAAGTATATGGGTAGACTTTTCTGACTGCGAAAAATCGTGAAAATATTTGTATCCCATATAAATGCTCACCAGAGTGTGACTTCAGCAGAGGAAGATTTTAATAATCAAGTGATAAGATGACC
Organism: Cabassous unicinctus; assembly: GCA_029593785.1. NCBI lineage: Eukaryota > Metazoa > Chordata > Mammalia > Cingulata > Chlamyphoridae > Cabassous > Cabassous unicinctus. The sequence continues at coordinate 11,452 of JAQZBX010081001.1, read as the reverse complement.
CACTCTGTGGCTAATGCTCAGGCTCTTTCCCCAGCCACTCCTGTCATTGCCCAATGAACTCATGAACAAAGTGGCCATTGAGGTAGGGATGGAGGTTATGCATGGGCTCAGGAACATGGACTTCCCCTCACTAAGGCCGACTTGGCTACAGCCATTGCTGAGTGCCCAATCTGCCAGCAGCAGAGACCCACACTCAGCCCCTGATATAGCACTATTCCTCGAGGTAACCAGCCTGCTATCTGGTGGCAGGTTGACTACATTGAGCCACTTCCACCATGGAAAGGGCAGCAATTTCTTTTAACTGGAAGAGACACATACTCCAGATATGAGTTTGCATTTCCTGCACGCAATGCTTCTTCTAAAAGTACCATCCATGGACCTACCAAATGTCTTATCTAATGCCATGGCATTCCACACAGCATTGTTTCTGATCACGCAACTGATTTCACAGCAAATGATGTGCAGGAATGGGCACATGCCCATGGAATTCACTGGTCTTACCATGTTTCCCATCACCCTGAAGCAGACGGATTAATAGAACAGTGCAATGGCCTTTTGAAGACTCAATTATGGCACCAACTAGGTGGCAATACCATTCAAGGCTGTGGCAATGTTCTCCAGGAGGCTGTGTATGCTCTTAAGCAGCATCCACTCTATGGTGCTGTTTCTCCCATAACCAGGATTCATGGGTCCAGGAATCAAGGGGTGGAAATGGGAGTGGCACAACTTGCTATTACCCCTAGTGACCCATTAGAAAATTTTTTTCTTCATGTCCTTGTAACCTTAAGCTCTGCTAGTCTACAGGTTTTAGTCCCAAAAGGAGCAGTGCTGCCACCCAGGAGCACAACAATGTTTCCATTGAACTGGAAGCTAAGACTGCCACCTTGCCACTTTGGGCTCCTCTTACCTCTGAATCAATAGGCAAAGAAGGGGAACTACTCTACTGCTGGGGTGATTGATTCTGACTATCAAGGGGAAAATAGGACCACATCTGCATAATGAGGGTAAAGAAGAGCTTACCTGGATTGCAGGAGATCCTCTAAGGAAATCTTCTAGTACTGCCATGCCCTGTGATTAAAGTCAATGTAGAATTGCAACAACCAAATTCAAGTAAGACTAACAATGGCCCAAAATCTTCAGGAATGAAAGTTTAGGTCACCCCACCAGGCAAAGAACCATGGCCAGCTGAAGTGCTTGCTAAGGGTAATGGAAGGATGGAACAAGTAGTGGAAGAATGTAGTGATAAATATGAACCTCGACCATGTGACCAGTTAGAAAAATGAAGACTGTATAGTCAGAATTTTCTTCCTTGTTTCATTATGAGTATGATTGTATATGTACACAAAATGAATTTCTTTCTTTTCTTCCCCTACCTTTTCCGCTATCATATGAAAAGTTATATTAGCCTCATATTTAAATATTATAATATTTAAATATGTCAGGTTTAGGAGTGAATATTACTGAAAGATTTGCACTCTTTTCTGTAGGGAATTAATGCATTTCCTGTTGTACACATGAGATTTGAACATTGTTAGGCAGAAATATGTATGTATGCATATCTGTTATTGTTTTTACTTAGAGACTAACTATAGTTTAAGGTAATGTGTATGGTTGCCGTGTTGGCAAGGTGTTGGCTGTGATGATTAAGCTAATGTGTCAACTCAGCCAGGTAATTGCACCAGTTGTTTGGTCAAGCAAGCACTGGACTAACTGTAATACAAGGACATGTATGGACTTCAGTAACCAGTGAGTTTACTGCATAGATAGCTGATTACATCTACATGAGTCAGGGAGACTGCCATTCCCAATGAATGATGCTTTACCCAATCAGTTGAATGCCTGAAAAGGGGATTCTCTTTATGGGGATTCTTCAGAGAGAATTTTCCAGCCCATCTTTGGACAGCAATGTCTCCCAGAAACTCATTGAGGACCTTTATTGGACTTTCATTGGAGCACCTAGTTTGCAGCCTGCCTGCAGAACCAGGGCTTGTGCATCCCTATGGTCACCTGAGAGACTCATAAAATCTCATATTATTGACATATATCTCCTGTTGATTATGTTTCCCTAGAGGACCCTGGCTCATACACAGCCCAAATCAGAAATGGGCAAAATCTTCAACAATATTACAAAAGATAATATATACTTGCCAATAATTAATATAAAGGAACAAAATACATTAAAAGTCATGATGACCACAATCCATTCTAACCTACTAGAATGGCTAAAAGTGAAAACTTGGAGATTTCAAGATTAGTTAAGGAGGTAGATGAACTGGAACTTTTCCACAAAAGTGGGAGTACTAACTATTAAAATCACTTTGTTGAATGGGTAGATTGTTTCTTAGTAATGATTATCATTAACCTACCAAATGAAACAGAACCTACATTCAAGGGATTTACCCAAGAAAACTCTAAACATGTAGCCTCAAAAAGCATTGCATAAAAAGTCCATAGTAAATTTATTCATAATAGGCAAACACTGCAAAAAAGCAACCCTCAAATGTCCATCCACAGGCAAATGGATAAACATATTATCATATAAAATACAGTGTAATATAATTCATTGAGATATAGCAACAAACTAGTAATATATTCAGACTGGGAGAATTTCCAAAAAAACAATGTTGAGCAAAAGAAGGAATACTTAAAGTATTAACATTGTAAGATTCCATGTACATGAACTACAATAATTGACAAAACTATTCTACTGTGATAAAAGTAAAAACAATTATGTCTTCGGGTAAAGGGGTTTGGGGATAAAGAACTGGAAATGAGCATAAGAGGATTTTCAAGGGTGATGGAAATCTTCCATATCTTGATTAGATTGGTATGGGAGGTCATTCCAGAGGTTATGCTTAAGCACATCACAACAGGATCTCATTGACTGCCAAATTAGACATTACACCAAATATCAGGGCTCCTGAGGACTCTGGTGACATGCAGGCACTATGGTCAGAGCAGATAGCTCATGAATTTGGTACCTTGCCAGTTGGTCCTACTTTGGGGTTTGTACTCCCCAATGTGACAGAATTGGACTCAGTTGTGGTTTCTCTACACATGGCTCTTCATTTCCTTCTATATGAACCTAAAGTTGGTGATAGAGTTGGTAGGTGTATGTCCAAGAGACTTTAATCTTTGGACTGCCCATGTACCAGCTGGGCGCTGAGTCTCAACAAAGTTGCAACACCTACCTCCAGTTCATTGGACTCACCCAGGAAAAGTTAAAAGGAGGTCATGATGGACAACCACCATACCAAGGATCTGAAATAGCCTACCACTGAGAGTCCCATCCATTGGCTGTATGGGTCTGAAGCTACTTCTCAATTAGAGGTGGAATAAGCATCACCATCCCAGAATCCTCAGGATTGTGGAATGAAGAGTGGACTTAATGGTATTCTACTATAGACTTATTGTGATTCTAACAATGGAAGAACATATATCATTGATGTCAAGGCAGTGGCCACTGGAGTTTCTGAAGTCAGGGAGAGGGAAACAGATGTAATATTGGGGTATTTTGGGGACTTGGAAATTGTTGTGAATGACTTTGCAATGATAGATACAGGCCATTTTATATCTTGCCATAACCTATAGAATTGTGTGGAAGAGAGTGTAAACCACAATATCAATTGTAATCCATACTCAGTGGCAGTGCTCCAAAATGTGTTCATCAATTGCAAAGAATATATCACACTAATGAAGGATGTCATTAATGAGTATAAATGTTTGAAGTGTGAGGAGCAGGGCATATGGGAATTCCCTATATTTTTACGTAATATTTATGCAATCTAAATATCTTTTTAAAAAATTAAAAAATGATGCAATGCTCCCCAAATTGATCTACAGATTCAACACAATTATCATCAAAATCCTAACTAGATGTTTTGTAGAAATCGGGAAGCTGATTCTGAGATCCATATGGAAATTCAAAGAACACAGTATATAAAGCCAATCTTGAAAAAGAAAATCAAAATTTGGAAAACTCAGATTTCTCTATATCAAAACTTTTATTTTAACCTATAATTAACACTGTACTTGTTAAATATATGTCCCAGAGATATAAATCTTTGGCTTTTTCATGTGCTGGTTGAGCCCCGAATCTCAACAGATTTGCAACACCTACTCTCCAGTTCATTGGACTTACCCAGGACAACTAACAAGGAGATGATGATGGAAAAGCCCATCCCAAGGAACAGAGAGTTTCTGCAACTGCAAGATAGTTCCATCCATTTGCCCCATGGGATATAAGCCCCCTCTCAATCGGAAGTAGAATGGGCATCACCATCTCCACATCCTCAAGATTGGGGAATGCACAATGGAATAAAGTAGATATTAGTATTCTATTTTTGATTTATTATTACATTAGCAATGGAAGAACTTGTATCATTAATATAAAGGCACTGGACACAAGAAATTCTGAAGGGTTTGAGAGGGAAAAATAGGTGTAAAATGGGGGCATTTTTCGGAAATTGGAATTGTCCTGCATGACATTGCAATGACAGATACATGCCATTATACATTGTGTCATAACATTTAAATTGGGTGGGACAGAGTATAACTATAATGTAAAGTATAGTACACTTTTATTAACAATGATTCAATATGTGTTCATCAATTGGAACAAATGTATAACAGTAATGAAAGATGTTAATGCAAGAAAGTTTGGGAGGGGGCAGGGTTGGGGACATATGGGAATCTCCTCTATTTTTATGTAAAATTTATGTAATCTAAAGCTTCTTTAAAAACAAAACTAAAATAAAAATAAATCATTAAGAGAAACTACAGTAAGGATGTTAATTACTGCAATTTTCCTGGAGCCAATATCCACTAGTCTATTTTTCCAAGGCAAGCCCAGGAACTTTGGTCACTTCAAAGACCTCTCTCTTAGATTGTTTGGATCTTGAAATTAATATGCCATGTGAAACCTTACTATTGTCTATTCCAGGTCTTCTTCATGTTTGGTAGTACTAAGCAGCAGGAAAACATATTGTTTTAGAGAAGGGAAACAAATGATGTTTTGTGGTAAGCAAAATAGTGGTCCCCTAAAGATGTCCATGTCCTAATCCCTGAAACCTGTGAATATGTTAACTTCTGTGGCAAAGAGGTTTTACAGATGTAATTAAATTAAGGATCTTGAGATTGGGAGACTGTCTTAAACCTTTTAAGTTCCTAATGTTATCACAAGTGTCCTCAAATGTGAAAGGGGGCAGGAGAGTGATAGCAGGAGATGTTACAATGGAAGCAGAGGTTGGAATGACTTCAATGCTGGCTTTGAAAATTAATGAGGGCTTCAAGCCAAGGAATGTGGGAAGCCTTTAGAAACTAGCATAGGCAAAGAACAAAGTCTTCCCTAGATCCTGCTGAAACCTTGATATGAGCCCACTGAGGATTCTACTCTCTATAAATGTAAGATTATAAACTTGTACTATTTTATGCATTATGTTTTTGTTATTTGTTACAGTAGCAAGAGGAAACTAGTACAGTTATACCCCAATGTAAGAATATTTAATGTGTTTATTAGGTTTCTAAATATAGGATCTGTAGTTATAATTTCCTTACAATCTATCACAAGCAATAAAATGTGGTAATTTAGTGAATTCAGAGGATATTTCTCATTTACCAACAAATTTGAATAGATTGTATAAAGAATGTATTTCAGCAGCTTTCTGTATTTATATTCATTACATAAAAGGAGAGAACACAGTTGGAGTTTGATCAAGTGGAGAATAAAACTAATATCAAATTGCACAGGCATATCCTAAGGTGCCTTGGGCATGAGTCTATTTCTCTTGTTAATGTCATTATTATGAGAAAAACTGCAAGTAAATGAAGTCAACAGTCATTAGAAACAGAAGGATACACAGTATTTTGTGGAATGATTAGTGAAGGAAATTGTGCAGTGAACAAAGAGATGTCATCAAGGGAGTAACTTAGGTTGTAAATAATATGGCATAAAATAATATCTTAAGGCTATGAGTTTAAAAATTTATGAGGTTGGGACTTTCCATGGCTAAAACTCATAAGCAAAGTTAAAATAAACTAATAAACTGGAAAAAAGTGTCTGTAGTTTTTCAAAGAATAAGAGCTTGTGTCCGTAATATATAAAGAGATCCTAGAAATCAGCAGGATAAAAGATCGACAAGTTATAGTAAAATGAAAGAAAGGAAATAAATTTCAGTTCATGAAAAGACTATTAGAAATGACCCCTAAATATATGAAAGGATAATCAAGCTCCTTCATCTAAAGAGAAAGTAAGTTAAACTGCACTGATAAGACATGCTTTACCTATAAAAATAGACAAGCCTTGGAAAAATCTCTCCACTGGTCCAGTTAGAGAGTAACAAGTGCTCATTCTTTTTTTTTTCAATTATTTTTTTTATTTATTTTAAAGCAGCTTTAGATTACATAAATGTTACATGAAAATATAGGAAAAATCTTTAGTAAAAGCTAAAGGATTTATTCAATCTGAAGAAAAATAATATTGATTTCCTATCTTAGGGACTTCTGTTACATTGTCTAAAAGGACAGCAAAAGTCCCCTGAGTGCAAGGGTAATGCCTAGTCAGTGCCTAGTGAAAAATGACAGGCAATTATGTCATGCCCTTGATATTGATGATTGTACTTATGAAACTTTTCTTGTGAAATTTAAGCAGCCTAGTATTATATACTGCTTAAGAGTTAACTCCCAAAAGCTTCCTTATTGCTCAAATGTGAAATGTGACCTCACTTTGAACCAAATTCAGCATAAAAAGGCACTACGTTCCACCCCTACCCATGGGCATGGGACATGTCTCCTAGGGATGAGCCTCTCTGGCATTGAGAGAATATTATCAAGTGCCAACTAGCAATGCATCTGGAAAAAGACCTTGACATAAAATGGGAAATGGGAAATGTAAATAAGTTTTTAGGGCTAAGAGATTTCAAAGTGAGTTGGGAGGTTATTCCAGAAGTTAAACTTATGCACGTCTCTGCAGGATCTCATTGACTGCCACAGTTAACAGTGCCTCAAATAGTGGGGATCCACAGAGCTCAAGATGCATCCAGAAACTATAAGCAGGATAGACACTCCAGGAATTCAGCACTCTGTCAGTGGGCCTTACTTTGGAATTTATGCTCTCCAGTGTAACAGTGTTGGGTTCACTTATAGATTCTCTACACATGGCTCTTCTGCCTCTTTTATTTGAACCTATAATTAGCACTGTAATTGATTAATATAGGTCTCAGAGATTTAAATCTTTTGTCTGTCCATGTGTCAGTTGAGCCTGATTTTCAACAGAGTTATGAAATCTAATCTCTAGTTCATTGGACTCACCCAGGACAACTAACATGGAGAGAGTGATGGCCAACACCCATTCCAAAGAACAGAAAGTTTCTGCAACTGCAAGCAAGATAGTTCCATCCAAGTTCCCTATGGAATGTAAATTCCTTCCCAATTAGGAGGACAGTGGGCATCACCATCTCCAAATCTCCCAGAAGAGGAATGAACAATTGACCAAATTAGACTTATTATTATTCTACTATAGACTTATTATTATTCAAGCAATGGGAGAACTCTTATCATTGGTATAAAGGCAGTGGCCATCAGAGGTTCTTAAAGATGGGAGTTGAAAGAATAAGTGTAATATGGGGACATTTTGGGGACATTGGCATTGTCCTGCATGATTTTGCAATGATGGGTACAGGCAATTGTACATTTTGTCATAACCCACAAAATTGTACAAGGCAGAGTAGAGTATAAAGTATAATGTAAACTGTAGTACATGGCTAGTAGCAATGCCTCAATATGTGTTCAATTGTAACATATGTAACAATGAAGGATATTGTTAATGTTGTAAAGTGTGGGAGGGGAGGGAGTGGGGCATAGATTACATATGTAGCATTTATGTAATCTAAAGCTTCTTTTAAAAAAAAGAATTAATGTAAAAAATAAATTTATAAAAATCTTTTAAAAGTATAGGATTTTGGGGAGCCAATGTGGCTGAAGCAGTTGAATGCCTGCTTCCTACATAGTAGTTCCCAGGTTCTGTCCCTGGTTCCTCCTAAAAATGAAAACACACAAGCATACAAAACAGAACAAAACAAAACAGAACAAAAAACCTCTATCTCAGGGGAGCCTATGTGGCTCAGCAGTTGAGTACTAGTTATTATGTATAAGGTCCCAGATTCAATCCCCAACCACAGAACATCAAAAAATATGTAGGGGATTCCCATATACTGCACCCCCTCTCCTTCCCACACTTTCCCCCATTGAAAACGACTTTCATTAGTATGGTACACTTGTTAAAATTAATAAATATATGTTAAAGCATTGCTTCTAATACTGGAATAGAGGTTACTTTGTAGTTTACACTTTGCATCACATAATTTTATAGGTTTTGAAATATATATATAATGACCTGCATCTGTCATTGCAATGAATGTCGTGCAATACAATTCCAATGTCCCCAAAATATCCTGTAATACACCTATTATTCCCTTTCCTTCCTCTCAAAACTACTTGTGACCACTGCCTTTATATCAATGATACAAGTTGTTTTATTTCTAGAATAATTATAATTCCATAGTTGCATAATCCCTTAAGTTTGTTCATTTTGTGATGGTGATGCCGACTCTGTTACTGATTGAGAGGGGCCTTAGATTCCATAAGGCAGATGGATAGAACTGTCTTGATTGCAGTTGTAGATTCTCTCTGTTATTTAGGATGAATGCTGTCCATCACCATACTTTTTTTTAGCTTTCCTGTGTGGGTCTAATGAAATGGAGAGTGGGTATTGCAACTCTTGCTGAGATGTAGGGCTCAGCCATCATATAAGCAGTCCAAATATTTGTCTCTGGGACATATATTTAATGAAAATAGTGCTAATTATAGTTTCAAATAAAAAGGGCAGAAGAGTCATGTTTAGGGAAATTGTAAATGAGTCTAACAATGTTTCATTGGGGAGTATATATTCCACAGTAAGGCCCACTCACAGCGTGAAAATTCTTGAGATTTTCTCTCTTGACAATAGTACATAGATATCTCTAGATAGAACCCTCAGGATCCCCACCACTTGAGACACTGTTTATTTTGGCAGTGAATGTGCTCCTGCTGATAAATGCATATGCAGAACTTCGGGAATGACCTCCGAACTCACTTTGAAATCTATTAGCCATAAAATTAATTTGTATTTAATATGTTCCCCATTTGGTCAAGATCTTTTTCCAAATGCATTGCTAGTTGGCACTTGGTAATAATCACTCAGTGCCAGGGAGGCTTATTCCTGGGAGTCATGTCTCAAGCTGGGGAGCAAGGTAATGAATTTATATGATGAGTTTGGTTTAGAGGGAGACCACATTTGAGCAAAAAGGAGGCTGTCAGGAGGTAACTCTTAGGCAATATATAATACTAGGCTAAGTTTCAATTTCTGCAAGAAAGTTTCATAAGCACAATCATCAATATCATGGGCCTAGCATAAAGGACTCTTCCACTTTGCTAGGCACTGGCCATGTACTTGGGGGATTCTTGCAGTCCTATTAGAGAATGTAGCAGCATTTCCCAGGATGAAAACTCAATATTCTTTGGTTATTGTGTGGCTCTCCACCCTCTGAGACATGCCCCATCACCACATGTACATATTCATATACCATAGAAGCAAACCACAGGTGCATCCCTCCCCACTCTTCCCCCATCACTGACATGCCTCAACAATGATTCTCTCCTGCTGCAGTTGTGACCCTTCAGTGATCCAAAACCTCCCCAAAAATAGTCTAATGGAGTAAAAAATTTTTAAAAAATCATAAAAAATTATATAATAATATTATTACCAAATAAAATACAAAAAAAATTAAAAATAAAGGTAAAAATTAAAAAATTAAAAAATATTTTTCAATATTTCTTCCATCACCATAAGATGTTATCTTTTATGTACAGTGACAATTTCCTCTGTATGTTAACTGACTACTTAATTTCTTTCCTTTATTTTCAAAGAAGTTTTAGGTTTCAGAAAAGTCATCTGGAAAATATAGGGGATTTCCATTAACCCAAACCACTCTTCCACTAAACATAGCACTATTAATAATATTTTACATGTGTGTGATACATTTGTTACAATTGATGTAAAATACTGAAGCATTGCTACTAAGTATGATCAGTGGTTTACATTATGGTTTACATTTTTCACTGTAAACTTTTACAGGCTTTGACAAAATTAAGAATGGCCTATATCCATCATTACAAGATCATGCAGAAAAATTCCAATGTCCTATGTTCCATCCATCCTATTCTTCCCTCTCCCTCCCCTTGCAAACTATGGCAACCACTACATTTCAATTTATGAAAAATAAAGTTCATAGTTGAATGCAGAATATTAAGGGCTTGACATATTGGTATGTTTTCTTTAATTAGGAACTGCCTATGTTCTTGAGAGATTCTTGCTCCTCTAATTGAAAATAAATCAGTTCTACCAAGTTCTACCAAGAACTGATTACCAATAAATCAGTTCTACAAATATATTGGTATTTAATATTAATATTAAATATTAAATGGTAATTAAATATTACCAAGGATGGGAGTTTAATATTACCTTGTTTATTTTGTGGGTCTCCATCCACTGAGATAACACATTTTGGGTAGATGAATGATTTCATATAATACAGAGGCATGCCCATGTATGCTCTATGTTGCATATGCTGCCACTGCCAGAACTTTGCACTAGTACCCTCCTCTGCAATATTAGCCAGAAGAACATTCCCAACATTGTATTTTTAACCAAATACATACAAATATCCAGAGTTGACCTGCTCAATCATCCAACCTTCCCCCTAGTTCCATAGATAGTCCAACCCAAACTCTCACCCTGCAACCACACAGATTCCATCACCATTGAACCCAATCACATCATTGTACCATTTTCACCCCAATCAACTGCACAAAACCCTCTTCTACCTTATCATAGATTTTGCTTATATTGATCAGCTCATCACACTCTACTCCTTTCTATCTCTTGATAATTTATCTTCCAGACTTTAGCTCTGACAGTCTGCTCAATTTCCTTGAGTCATATTAGTGAGGTGATGTAATATTTGTCTTCCTGTGACTAGTTTGCCTCACTCCACATGTGTTTCAAGATTCATCCATGTTGTCCCATTTGTTAACACTGCATTCATTCTTACAGTTGAGAAATATACCATTGCATGTATATACCACAATTTGTTTATCCATTCATCTGTTGAAAGACAATTGGTTTGCCTCCAACCTTTGGCAATAGTGAATAATGCCTCTATGAACATTGGTGTGCGTGTATCTTTTCATGTCCCTGCTTTGAATTCTTCTGGGTATACACCCAGAAGTGGGATTCTTGGATGATATAGAAGTTCTAAAGTTAAGTTCCTATTGTGCCACAAAACTGTCCTCCAGATTTGCTGCACTATTCTACATTCCCTCCAGCTGGCCATGATTGTTCCCTTTCCTCCACATC
>JAQZBX010081000.1:0-13740 GCA_029593785.1 Cabassous unicinctus | reverse complement strand
TTTTTTTTTTCCATTTGTTTTGCTTGTTTGTTTTTGTTTTTGTTTTTTAGTAGGCACTGAGAACCAAACCCAGGACCTCCAATGTGGGAAGCAGGTGCTCAACCACTTGAGCCACATCCACTCCCCTCAAGTATCTTAATATGTCATATTTTATCTCTCTGAGTTTCTCTATGATGTATTCTGGGAATTATTTCATATAGATCCTCCATTTTACCAATTCTATTTTATTATTAAATTCATCTGCTAAGTTTTTAAAATAGAATTTATTTTTTAAAACTTTTACATTTACATAAAAATTGAGGAAACAGAACAGAGATTTCATACCCTCACTTAGTCCCTTATAATTAACATCTTACATTAGTGTGGTATATTTGTTACAATTAATTAACCAATATTGATACATGATCTGTAACTATACTCTATACTTTATTTAAATTTCCTTAGTTTTGCCTCATGTCCTTTTTCTGCTCCAGGGTCTCATCCAGGATACCACATTACATTCAGTTACCATGTCTCCTTAGGCTGCTCTTGGCTGTGACAGCTTCTGAGACTTTCCTTGCTTTTGATAACCTTGACAGTTTTAAGAAGTACTGGTCAAGTATTTTGTAGAATGCCCCTCTACTGGAATTTGTCTGGTGTTTTTCTCATGGTTAGATTGGATCTGCTGAAATTTAATTTCAATACTTATATTTTCTTTTCTGAAAAGTTCTATTTGGTTCACTTTCAAATCAGCCTGCCAATGTTTGATAGGGTCTTATTCCTTGCTTATATTTTTTGGCTCATCTTTTATTTCTTTAAACGTTTTCAACATGGTAATTTTACATTCTGTGTGTAATTTTATTATCTAAAGATTGTCTGAATCTGTTGTTTATGGTTACTTCTGACTCTCAGAGTGATTTATTTCCTTCATAATTTTTTTATTGTGAGATCATATTTTGTTGAACTTAATCTCTGAAATTCCTGAGGGCCCAAGTTGGGGATTTTTTTCCAGAGACATTTGTGTTTATTTTTGCTGAGAGCTGAGGTTACACCCAGCTCTGGGTCCCCAGCTTAGTGCAAATGCCTTAAATTCAGTTCCCCCGGTGGGATGGAGGCTTAGGCTCTAGATCAGAGCCTTACAATCGGCATTTGCCCTCAAGAAAACACTGCTGTCCACATGTTTTACTGTTCACTGCTCCCTACTCTTTGCTCTAGTTTCAGTTAGGGAGATAATTTTTTGGTAATGTTTTTGACCTAAGAGATTTCCCACACTTTTTAAGTAGTTTCTGGTTCTATCTTTTCATTCAAGAGTGTTTATTTGTACCTCCTGGAGCATGGCTACAATAGCCACTTTAAAGTTTTTTTATAATTTCAACATCTGGTTCATCTCTGTATTGGCATCTGTTGATTTTCTTTCCCCTTAAGAACCGATCACATTTTCCTGTTACTTTCTATATCAAGTAATTTTAGATTGCATCCTGGACATTTTGACTATTATATTGTGAGACTCTGGGTCTTATCAAGATCCTCTGAAGAACGATGATTTTGTTTCTTTGGTTGGTTGTTTGCTTGAGCAATCAACCCATTTAGGTTCCGAGAGCGAGTTTAGCACCACCGTCTGTGGATGGTGATTCCAGTGTCAGCTAAGTTCTGAAAGGCTTTGCTATGTCTGGTTTATGTCTGTCCCAAGCATGCAGAGCGCAAGAGTGAATCCAGGACTTAGATCAATTCAAGTGTAGAATTAGGGTAATCCTGCACTGCAGCTCTCTCCTCTGCGGGATTTCCCCCAACCTTTCCAGTTTCCAGAGCCCCTTTTCCAAGTCTTCTGTCTATAAAGACAGAGTTCCTCTCTGCATTTTAGCAGCATGTTTCACGCAATCGGGGCCACTTTCAGGATAAAGCAGTGAGCGAAAAAAATAACCAGGAGCCTCCACACATATTTTTGTCCATAGACTCCCCTTTTCCCAGGCATCTGGCCAGAAAGATGGATTTTCATCTCGAATTACCTATCCCCCCCCGAGTGCCCCTGAGAGCAGCTCACAACAGGGGCAGTTCTGAGGGCAGGTCATGGAGGCAAAAAAAAAAATTAGTGGTGATTCCCCACACCCATTCTCTGGCACAGGGACACCCTTTTTTGGTCCTCGGAGAGTTTCTCTGAGATTTTGCTGTCAGCATTTGCTGCATAGTTCAGCACTGGGACCACACTCAGGTTAAAGCGACAAGATAAAAGAGGAAGGATGAAAAATAGGAAATTTACCGCCAGGCAAGACATTCCTCAAGTTCCAGCTCCCTCCACAATCCTCCTGCTATTATTAAGTTTTCAGAGTCTTCAGATGGTTCCTTTTTCAGTTTTATCTATAGGTTTTAGCTGTGGGGGACATGTGGCATGTGGGGGACAACATGCCGGATTGGGCTTACTCCATCTTCACCAGCACCACAAGTCCTGTACCTTACATTCTGCATTAAAATTCAGGATTTTGTAGTTTTCCAGTATCTAGTTGTACTTTAGCTGAGGATCTTTCCTATGTAGTCTGACATAATGCTGGAAGCAGAAATCTCCCACTTTCTTTTCTAAGGACTCATAGCCACCTTCGTATTTCATAATACAATTCAGATGTTTCCAATGAGCAATATTAAATTGCTTATGTAGAGTTTCCTAAGTCTGCTCTTTCACTTAACGAGAAGTATTTATTGGGAACCTCCAATGTTGAAGCACTCTGATAAATGCTAGGAAGATGGAAATAAATAAGACAAATGAACCCTCAGGGCATTCTCAGTTCAACAATGGAAAGAGACATATACAGCTAACTGCAAACCAATGTGGTAAACACAGTGATAGGGCGTAACTGAAGGGTTATGGTCACCCTGGGCTCAATAATTCAGACTAGAGACTGGGCAGTCTCAGAGTGCTTTAAAAAGGAGATTGTAAATTATAAGCTTGTGAAAGATGAGCAGGACTTTACTGGGGGATGGAAGGGCATTGAAGACAAAAGGAATAATGTGCACATAGGCCCAAAAATATAAATGCAAATGGCAGGACAGCCAGCGTGCCCAGAGAACAGGGTGCTACGGAATTTGGAAATCAGGTGTTTCATCTTTCTGCTCCCGACCAAAAGAAGCATCCCTTTTTCTAGAGAGTACTTTATTCACTAAAAAACCTTTCTTAGTGTGACCTTATAATGATCTTTTTGATATGGAAAATACACACTACATAAAAACACACTGATATAATCTTGGCAACTCTGCCTTTCTTACAGTGCTAACCCAGTTTGTGGTTTTATTTTATTGCTTTTTCAAAAACAGTAAAACTTACATTTTTAAGAAATGGACTGGGACCAAGGTCAATATGTAAGACATGAATCTTTCTGAAGAAAAGGAATATAATCAATTTATCCTACACACACTTTTAAAATATTTTACTGATAACAGGAAATATACAGCAATATTCTTTCTTTATCTCTTCTAAAATGAACCAGACCACAAAGTGAATAAAAGTTGAATAAGCATCCATGAACATTTGTTTAAATTTTGCTTACTCATCTTATTTTACTACATAAATTAAATGCTCTTGGTAAAATGGTATTTATGGACAGGGTATTTTACAAAAAAAATAAGAACTCAGTACTTAGAATAAACCACAAACAATGTGTTGAGAATTGAATTGTGTACCCCACAAAAGACATGTTCACGTGTTAATCTGTATTCCTTTGGGTGTGCCCCTGTTAGTAGGTGGCATCTTTGAAGATGTTATTATTCATCCATGTGAGTGAAGTCCTTGTAAGCAAAGGAAACTGGAAGCCAGAAGTCAGTAGAAGCCAGAATCAGAAGCAGCCAGAAAATGAGGCAGTTCTCCCTGTGACAGAGGCTGACATGCAAACCAGGGAACCCCAAGGGTTGCCAGCAAGATACCACCAGAATGCTACAGGCTCTGGGGGATAACATGTCCCATTGAGACCTTCATTAGAACTTCCAACCTCCAAAATTGTGAGACAATAAATTCCTATCATTCCACTCAACCAATTTTGGGGTATTTGTCATAGCAGCCTTGGCAAATTAAGATGTCAAGCCAGCGATACTTCCCCAAACAAAGAGCTCTGCCAGGTGCTTTTGACTCACTTTGTTTTACTGAGTAAATAAACTATGGTATATCCATATAATGGAATAATATAATTGCCATAAAAATGGAATAACCATAAAATTATACTGTAGAAAAACATTTATTGACAAGGAAAGTGTTCAAGGTATTATAGAAAATCGGGTTGCAGAATAGTATCATGGAATTTCTCAAAAAATTTTAACCCCAAAATATAAAGAAAGAGCTACATGACAAAGTCGCAGTAGGTATCTCCTGGTGGTGAAATTATAATTACTTTTAAATTGATTTTATTTAAAACTGAATGATATGAAAGCTATAAAAAGGTTGAAGCATAAAATATAATGGTACAATGATCATCCACTTACCCAGTACCCAGGATAAGAAATAAAATATTAACTTTATTTTCAAAGTTCCCTGTGTACCCACCCAAATTCTTACACCTACCCTCTCATCCTGAAAGAAATTATTTTCCTGAACTTTTTTAGCATTTTCTTGCTTTTCTACATACTTTTTACCATATCTGCTTGAATTATTTGACAAGATATTATTTATATTGCAGGATTTTGAACTTTCATTAATTCAACAAGTTTTTTGTTTTGTTTTGTTTTGTTTTTTAGTTCCTATCATGTGTCCTAACTGCCAGGATACAATGGAGAACAAAAAAGGCAAAAATCCCTACCCTCATGGAACTTACATGCTAATAGGGGAGACAAACACCAAATACAATAAATAAGTAGTATACATTATTCTAGATGTTGAAAATAAGGAGAAGAGAAGTGTGGAGTTCAGTAGCCAATAATTCAGTGCTGTTAATTGTATTCACAATGTTGTGCTACCATCACCACCATCCATTACCAAAACTTTTCCATCACCCCAAATGGAAACTCTGTACAATTTGAACATTAACTCCCCATTCCCTAACCCCACCCCAGCCCCTGGTAACCTATATTCTAGTTTCTAACTTTATTAATTTGCTTATTCTAATTATTTCATATCAGGGAGATCATACAATATTTGCCTTTCTGTGTCTGGTTTATTTCACTCAACATGATGCCGCCAAGATTCAGCCATGTTGTTGCATATATCAGAATTTCATTCCTTTTATGGCTGAATAATATTCTGTATGTAAAAACCATTTTGTTCACCCATTCATCAGTTGATGGACATTTGGGTTGTTTCCACCTTTTGGTTATGATGAATAATACTGATATGAATATTCATGTACAAGTGTTTTGTGGACATATGTTTTAATTTCTCTTGGGTTGATAGCCAGGAATAGAATTGCTGGATCATATGGTAACCCTATATTTAACTTTTTGAGGAGCTATCAGTTTTCCAAAGTGCCTACACCATTTTACAACCCCATCAACAATGTATAAAGTTTCCAAGTTTCCCACAACCTCACCAATATTTATTATTCCTCCTTTTTATTATAGCCATCCCAGTGGGTGTGAAGCGGTGTCTCATTGTGGTTTTGATTTGCATTTCACTAATGACTGATGATGTTAAACATTTTTTCATGTGCTTATTGACCATTAGTATATCTTCTTTAGAGAAATGTCTATTCAACACTTTGTACCGTTGAGCTGCAAGAATTATTTATATATACTGGAAACAAGTTCCTTGTAAGATGATTTGCACATATTTTCTTCCATTCTTTAGGGTGTTTTAACTTTCTTGATGTGTTCTTTGAAGGACAAAATTTTTTTTTTTATTTTGAAAAAGTCCAATCTATCGTTTTCTTTAGTTGCTTGTGCTTCTGGTGTCATATCTAAGAAACAATTGCCTAATCCAATGTCACACAGACACACTTATGTTTTATTCAGAGTTTTATAGTTTTAGATGTTACATTTAGCTCTTAGACTAAGTCTTTGATTCTTTTGCATGTGAATATTCAGTCATCTCAGCACCATTTGTGGAAAATTCATCTCCAATTTAATTGTACACCATAGAGACATGAGTTGATTTCTGGATTCTCAATTCTATTCAAGTGATCTATATGTCTAACCTTATGTCAAGACCACACTGTCTTGATTATTCTTGCTTTATAGTAATTTTAAAAATCAGGAAATATGAGTCCTTTTACTTTGTTCTTCTTTTTCCAGATTGTTTTAGCTATCTGGGTCCCTTGTATTTTCATATGAATTTTAGGGTCAGTTTTTCCATTTCTGAAAAAAAAAGAGCTGGGACTTTGATAGGGATTATGTTGGATCTGTGGGTCAATTTTGGTTATATTGCCATGCTAGCAACAGTAAACCTTCCAATCCATAAACACAGAATGTCTTCCCATTTATTTAGATCTTCTCTCATTTCTTTCATTGATGTGTTGTGGTTTTTCACGTATAAGTCTTGCATTACTTTTGTTCAATGCATTCCTAAGTGTTTAATTCATTTTGATGCTATTGTAAATTTGAATTGTTTTCTTAATTTCATTTTCAGATTGTTCATTGGGAGTGTACAGACATAAAATTGATTTTTATATATTGATCTTATATTCTGAAAGCTTGCTGGACTAGTTTTTTTAGCTCCAATATTATTTTTTGTGGATTCCTAAGGACTTTCTATATACAATATTATGTCCTCTGCAAATAGACATAGTTTTACTTCTTCCTTTCTAGTCTGGATGCCTTTAATTTCTTTTTCTTCCCCAATTGCTCTGGCTAGATTCTCCAGTAAAATGTTGAATATAAAGTGATGCAAGGGGATATCCTAGTCTTGCTAGTCTTGCTAGGGTTTTACATTGACTGAGTTTCAGATATTGGACCAACCTTGCATTCCTAGCATAAATCCCACTTGGTCGTGGTGTATAATGCTTTTAATATGTTGCTGGATTCCATTTTCTATTATTTTGTTAAGTATTTTTGCATCTGTATTCATAAGGGATGTTGGTCTGTAGTTTTCTTTTCTTGTTATGTCTTTTTCTGGTTTGGTATCACAGTAATACTCACCTCATAGAATGAGTTGGGATGTATTTCCATCTCTTCTATTTTTTTAAAGAGTTTGTGAAGGACTGGTGTTACTTCTTCAAATGTTTGACAGAATTCACGAGTGAAGTCATCTCAGCTTGGGCTTTTCTTTGTAGACAGTTTTATATATATTTAAGTTGTGAACTTATAAAACAATCATGCTCATGAGTGGAATTTCCATACAAGACCAATTCACCAACAAATCACACTGTTGTGTAACTTTGTTACAGATTATGATGAGATAATATCATCAGACTATTACCATTAACTATGGTCCATAGTGTACATTTGGCATTTTTTTCCATATCCCCCTATTATTAACACAGTATATCTTTGGCATTGATGCAAGAATATTACAGTATTGCTGTTAAATAGAGTCCATAGGTTACATTAATTGTATTTTTCCCATGCTTCTCCACATTCCTACCACTCTTCAATAGTGATGTATATCCATTCTAGTTCACAGGAGGACATTCTTGCATTTGTACTATTAACCACAATTCTCATCCACCTCTGGGTTCACTGTGTCGTTCAGTCCCTAGATTATTCTCTAGCTTTCTTTCAATTGACATTTACATCACTAGACTACCCTTTTCAGACACAATCCCTTTTATAAACCAGCTGCATTAGTTCTACTCACTATAATGTGTTACCATCAGCTCTATCCATTTCCACACTTTTACAGTCAAGTTAATTAAAACTTCTACATAATACAAGTGCTTTACATCCTTGGTTAAGTTTATTCCTAAATATTTGATTCTTTAAGTCACTATTGTAAATGGATTTTCTTCCTGATTTCTTCCTCAAATTGTGCATTACTACTGTATAGAAACACCACTGATTTTGCATATTAATCTTGCATTCTGACACTCTACTGAAATCATTTATTAGCTCTAGCAGTTTTGGTGTAGATTTTTCAGGACTTTCTAGGTATAGGATCATATCACCTGTGAATAGTGAAAGTTTTACTTCTTCCTTTCTGATCTGGATGCTTTTTATTTCTTTTTCTTGCCTGGTTGCTCTAGCTAGAAACTCTAGCACTAAATTGAATAACAGTGGTGATAGTGGGCATCCTTGTCTTATTCCTAAACTCAACGGAAAAGCTTTCAGTCTTTCACTTTTGAGTACAATGTTAGCTGTGGGTTTTTCATATATGGCCTTTATCATGTTGAGAAAGTTTCCTTCAATTCCTATCTTTTGTAGTGTTTTTATCAAGAAAGGATGCTGTATTTTGTCAAATGCCTTTTCTGCGTCAATTGATAGGATCATGTGATTTTTCTTCTTTGGTTTATAAATGTGGTGTATTACATTGACTGATTTTCTTGTGTTGAACCACCCTTGCATGGCTGGTATAAAATCCACTTGATCATTATGAATAATTCTTTTAATGTATTGTTGGATTCAATTGGCAAGTATTTTGTTGAGGATTTTTGCATCTGTATTCATTAGGGAAATAGGTCCGTAATTTTCTTTTTTTGTAATATATTCTTCTGGCTTTGGTATTAGGGTGATATTGGCTTCATAGAATGAGTTTGGTAGCATTCTTTCTTGTTCAATTTTTTGGAAGAGCTTGAGTTAGATTGGTATTAAATCTTCTTTGACTAATTGGTAGAACTCACCTGTAAAACCATCTGTTCCTGGGCTTTTTGTTTTGGGGAGCTGTTTGATGATTGTTTAAATCTCTTTACTTCTAATTCATTTGTTGAGGTCTTCTATGTCTTCTGGGGTCAGTGTAGGTTGTTTGTACGTTCCTAGGAATTTTTCCATTTTGTCTATTTTGTGTAGTTTGTTGATATACAGTTGTTCATAGTATCCTCTTATGATCTTTTTTATTTCTGTGGGTCAGTAGAAATGTCTCCATTTTCATTTTTTATTTTATTTATTTGCATCTTCTCTCTTTTTTTCTTTGTCAGTCTAGCTAAGGGTTTGTCAATTTTGTTAATCTTCTCGAAGAACCAACTTTTGGTTTCATTAATTCTCTCTATTGTTTTTTTTGTTTGTTTGTTTTGCTTTTTGTTCTCAATTTCATTTATTTCTGCTATGATCTTTGTTATTTCTCCTTGCTTTGGGAAAAGATTGCTGTTCTTTTTCGAGTTCCTCCAGTTGTGTAGTTAGGTCATTGATTTTAGCTCTTTCTTCTTTTTTAATGTAAGCATTGAAGGCTATAAATTTCTCTCTCAGCACTGTCTTCACTGAATTCCATAGGTTTTTATATGTTGTGCTCTTGTTTTCATTTTTCTCAAGTTATTTACTGATTTCTTTTATAATTTCATCTTTGACTTACTGTTTAATAGTGTGTTATTTAATCTTCATATATTCATAAATTTTCTCTTTTCATGCCTCTTGTTGGTGTAGATAGTTTTTGATTACTAATTCAATCACTTTATTTGTTTTAACTTTATTCAGATATTCTATTTCTTCTGGATTCAGTATTAGTAGTTTTTGTGTTTCTAGGAATATATCCATTTTGTCAAAGTTATATAAAATTTTGGATATACAATTGTTCATAGTATTCCTTTATAATCCTTTTTATTTCTTTAAGGTCATTAGTAATGTCCCCTCTTGAATTTCTGAGCTTAGTAATTTAAGTCTTTGCCCTTTTATCTTCTCAGTCTAGCTAAGGGTTTGTTAAATTTGTTGATCTTTTCCAAGAAGCAACTTTTGGTTTATTTTAATTTCTTTATTTTCTATTCTCTACTTTCTTTCCACTTTCATCTATATTATTTACTTCTTTTGCTTACTTTGGGTTTAGTTTGCTCTTCTCTTTCTAATTTCTTAAGGTGGAAGATTAGGCTTTTGATTTGAGATCTTTCTTCCTTTTTAACATAGGCATTTATAGCTATAAATTTTCCTCTAAGCACTGCTTTAGCTGCATCCCATAAGTTTTGTTATTTTGTATTTTCATTTATCTCAAAGTATTTTCTAATTTCTCTTGTGGATTCTTCTTTGACCTTTTGATTTTAAGTTATGTGCTTAATTTTCACATATTTGTGAATTTCCCAAATTTCCTTCTGTAATTGATTTATCATTTCATTTCATTGCAGTTAGAAAACATACTTTGTATGACTTCAGTCTTTTGAAATTTATTGAGATTGTTTTATGGCCTAACATATGCTCTAACCTGGAGAATGTCCCATATCCACCTGAGAGGAATGTGTATTCTGCTATTGTTGGATGGCATGTTCTAGAGATGTCTGTTGGGTCTTGTTGGTTTATAGTATTGTTAAAGTCTTCTATCTCCACTCATTATTTATCTCTGTATAGCTCTTCTATCCATTTTCGAAAGTGAGTATTATTGTTGAATTTTATATTTCTCCCTTCAAATCTGTCAGTTTTTGCTTCATGCATTTCAAAGCTCTGTCATTTTGTGTATATACTTTTATAATTCTTATATTTTCTTGATGGACTGTCCCTTTTATCATTATAAAATATCCTTGTTTGTCTCTAATAATATTTCTTAAAATCTATTTTGTCTATCTGATATCAGTATAGCCACTCCAGCTCTTTCTCTCTTTCTACCTCCCAATCCCTCTCTCAATCTCATACTGTTGCATAGTGTATCTTTTCCAATCCTCTGACTTTCAAGCTATTTGTGTCTTGAATCTAAAGTGTGTCTCTATAGACAGCAAATAGTTGGATCATATGTTTTTATCCATTCTGCAAATCTCTGGCTTTTGATTGGAATATTTAATCCATTTACATTTAGTATAATTACTAATTTACATCTGCCATTTTGATATTTGTTTTCTATATGCCTGTTGTCTTTTTTGTCCCTCTGCTTCTCTGTTCCTACCTTCTTATGTGTTAAATAGATATTTTCTAGTGTACCATTTTAATTCCCCTGTCTTTTCTTTTACTACATATTTTATTTCTTTACTGGTTGCCATGGGGTTACAATTAACATTTCAATTTATAATGGTCTAGTTCAAATTAATACCAATCATTTCAATAGGGTGCAAAAACATTGCTCCTATAAAGCACCATTCCTTTCCCCTCTTTTGTACTGCTATTGTCATCATACAAATTATGTCTTAATACATAATTAATTTATAATTATTACTTTATTCTGCTGTCTGTTAAATAAGTATAGGTGAAAAAAGCATTAAAAACAAAAAATATATTTATACTATCTTTTATATTAACTATGTAGTTATCTTTACCAATGTTCTTTATTTCTTCATGTGGATTTAAGTTACTGACTAGTGTCCTTCCTTTTCAGCCTGAAGGACTCCCTTTAATATTTTTTGCAGTAAAGATCTGCTAGCAATGAATTCTCTCAATTCTTTTTTATCCTTAATGTCTTAATTTATCTTTCATTTGTGAAGAATAGGTTTGCTAAATATAGAAATTTTGGTTGACAGTCTTTTTTCTTTCAGTTTTTTAAATATGCCACTCCCTCTGCCTTCTGGCTTCCATGGTTTCTGATGAGAAAGCAGCCATTAATATTTTTGAGGTTCCTTTATACATGATGAGTTGCTTATTTCTTGATGCTTTCAAGATTCTCTACCTTTGTATTTTGACAGTTTGATTAAGTCTATGTGTGAATCTCATTAAGTTAATCTTAATTGGAGTGTGTTAAGCTTCCTAAATGTGTAAATTAAAGTTTTTTGTTAAATTTAGGATTTTTGGCCATTATTTCTTCAAATATTCTCTCTGCCTCCTTTCCCTCTCTATTCCCCTTCTGAAACTCCAATTATACATATGCTGGTATGCTTGGTGTATCCCACAGGTCTCCGAGGTTCCATTCATTTTAATTCATTCTTCTTTCTTTCTTTCTGTTGCTCAGACTGGATAATCTCAATTGACCGATCTTCTGCCAACTCAATTGGCTGTTGAGTCCCTCTAGCAAATTCTATTACATTATTGTACTTTTCAACTTGGGAATTTATATATTTTTTTATATATAATTTCTCTCTTTATTAGCATTTATATTGTTTGAAACATCATTTTCAAAATTTCCTTTCGTTCTTTAGACATGGTTTCCTTTAGTTCTTTGAACATATTTAAATTAGCTAATTTAAAGCCTTTGGGGTGCTGGGGATTTAAGTGATTACCACCTGCAGCTGTCAGAAATACTACCAAATGTTCACTCTACTTACTGATGTTGAGCCATTTTGTTTAGTAAACACTTCTTTGGTTAGTTTCCAGGGTTCTGAAAATTTTGATTTTGTCAACTTTTGCTAGTGTACTCATTGCTTTTGTGGAGAAGAGGATTTTTAAAGGTTGTTATTCCGCCATCCCTGATGACATCCTCTTAGCTATTTCCTAAGTTCTTCAGACCTATCTACCTAACTCTCTCTTCAGCTAATATCAATTGGCTGTTAAAATCTCTATTTATATTTTAAAACAGCTTTATTGAGACGTAATTCACATACCATCCAACTCATCCATTCAAAGTGTACAATTCAATGCTTTTTAATATATTCACCAAGTTGTGCAACCATCACCACAGTCACTAATCTACTTTCTATCTCTATAAATTTCCTTATCAGGACATCTCATATGAATGGAATCATATAACATATGGCCTTTTGTGACTAGCTTCTTTCACTTAGCATGTTTTCAAGGGTCATTCATTTTGCAGCATATATCAATACTTCTTCCTCTTTCATGGCCAAATAAGTACCATTGTCTATTTTGTGCATATTCCATGTAAATTCCATATTATATTTTATTCATCCATTCATCATTTGAAGGGTTGTTTCCACCTTTGATGAAATGCTTCTATAAACATTCATGGACATTTTTTGTGTGTGGACATGTCTTCATTTCCCTCCATGTAGATTTTAATTTTGGTTATTATATTTCTTTATTTCTAAATCTACTTAATTATTTATATGGCTAGAAATGAAAGCCTAGGTGGATTTTATTTTTCTGCCTGTCTGTATTTTCTAGTCAACTTACAATAAAAGTGTACTTCCTTTATTAGAAAAACCAGTTATTTTATCACCTTTTCTCCTCTCCATGCCTCATTCTGAGCCCATACCTCCCTATCATCACCTGTCTTCCCTCTACCACTCCCAAACAGAGACTAAAAAGTCAGAAATTCTGAAGAGAAAATTGGGGGGAGGGAGGAATCAAGGTAGTATTGCTCTTTTCTTTTCAAAACCTAGAAGTCCTGCAGTGAGTGTTTTTGCAGCATAAGGTGAGGATTTTGTGGGTCAGGCAGGAAACAGTGACCCTTGGTAGCGTTCACAATCTGAGATTAGGAGGAAGAGCACGGGGCTGGCCTGGGGGGCTGGCACTGGCTCAGGCTCTGACAGCTGCAGGTGGGTCAATCACTGAAATCTCCAGCACCCCAGGTTTTCTTTTGGCCGCAAGGGACAAGTGCAGTACATGAGAACACTTTGTAGCCCTGAACCCTTCTGTGTAAACACCTACGTGGATCGTCTTCTCCCCACCCCACCTGTGTTCAGCCTTAAGCAGTTGCCTCAAATATCTCACTGGCAGCCCCAGTGGATGGCGTGCTGAAGGACTGCCTGCCAGGCTGCTTTCCTGAATGAATGAGCACAGGGCCACAGCATGACTTTGGTGAGCCCTGCACACGTTTGCCTTCATGGTCCCCTTCCTCTACAAAGATAAAACTTTTAAATTATATTTTAGAATTGTGTTGGTATAAAGATGACTATATTACCATTTTCTTCCACCTAAAAGTTCACTTTTTTCTGATTTTAAAAGGAATTATTATTATTATTTTTT